>JBAFWW010004175.1:0-26592 GCA_036873685.1 Agapornis canus
CTTTGTAATTTAAATTGTTGTTTTTTATTTTACAGTTTTTTTTTTTAAATTGGGTTTTTTTTTGTTTTTTTTTTTTTTTTTTTTTTTTAAATAAAAGATTTTCTTTTAAGCAACTTTTAGATATTTATATTGAAAAAAAAGGGGTAAAAGTGGAGAAATCAGGTGGTTGTTAAGTTCTTTTATTCTTGCAAAGTATGTTCTATTTGTTACTTAGATGTGTATCTAGAAAAAACTGTGTGTACAGTATCTCTTCTAAAGCGATTCTAGAATGTATGCAATATTCTGGTTTCAGCAAAAATAGTTGAGCAACAGCCAGGGACAAGAACTTCAAATATAATCACTGGGGTTTATAGTTAATGTCAAAAAAAAAAATAAAAATCCATAGAACAATTATTTAAACAACTGTTCTACACTTTACATGAAATACAGTAGGTTAGTGGATTCACTGTATTACTATACAAGCTATATTAAAAGGGTTAGTTTTGTAGGATCATACTACTGTATAAAGGACAAAATCCGTATTTGCTATTCTTGTTTCTTTAATTTCGTTTTTTCAATTGTTTGCCTATTCTCAGTAAGGGACTTTTTTTTTCTTTTCTATTTTCTATATATAGTTCAAAAAGTAAAATAAATCCTGATCATTAGGTAACCATTTCTATTAAAAATTGCCATAAGGCAGCCACTGAAAATGTAATATCCATTTGTAAGTTTTGTTTTCCTGTAAAAACTTCTTTCAAAATTAAAGTTTCGGTGAGTTCAAATCTATGGATCATGACAGGAGGCAGGGGGACAAGAAGTGTAAAAAAATTATCAGTAGAAAAAAAGAGTGTGATATTTGTGGATAAGTTACTTAAATTATACTTCATGTCCTGTATTTATTTGGCTATCTGCATTGTAGTTATTTTTAATCCTTTTAATCTCTTCTTGTCTCTCATAGCTTTATAATGAATTGGCTTCAGGTTTTGAAACTGTTAAAGCAAGTGAAGTTCAACTGCAGCAAAACTGTGCCTCTCTTCAGGATCAGTTGAGTGGAAAAGATGAAAAGATTTCTCAGTTGCAAGAGCAACTTCAGCAGACTCATGATGCTTTAAATGCGATATATCAGAATCCTCCAAAATGTGAAGTACATGTGAGTCCACTTCTAGAATAGTAACAGTATCAGTTTTAAAGGGTATTTTGGCTAGTTTGGTTTTATTCAGTTGGTTTTTGGTTTTTTGCTTGGTTTTTTTTTTTTTAATTTTTTACCTTTTAAGAGAAATTTTTCAACTCTGCTGCTGTAGTAGTAACTGTTTCTACTATTGCTACTAGGAGATACATCATTATTAAATCTGTCCTGGGAAGAATACTGAGTGATGGTGTCAGTATTCAACAAGGTTTTTACATTCTCTGCTAAAGACACCAAAATTAAAAAGGAAAGTGATTTTGTTCTTGGAAACGCTATTTTTTTAGAAAAGATAGTGAATTTCTGCATTTTCTCTGTAAAACTGAAATGTATCGGTCCTGATTTGTTTTATCATTACTGACCATGCAACTGACTTTAGATCATAGATCTGAAGAAATTATTAAGTGGAGAGGAATATTGTCTAAAAGTTTCCATGCTTTAATGGGCCATTTGGAACTGTTGTAATAAATCTGTCACTCTCACTAATAGCCATCCAACCTTACAAATATGCCAGATCTTACATGTATACCCTTGACATTTTTCAAATGCCAATTTACAAGTTATATGAAATCGAAAGGCTTCAAAAATGATCTACCCACAATGGTTTGGTAAACTCTGTTGCTTCGTTTCTTTCATAGATTTGTCAATTTGCTGTACTTCTGCATTTCAATTTTACTACTACTTTCCCTGGATTAAGCAGAGAAAGGAAAATAGTTGCTGTTGCTCATTATGTGCAAAAGTTTACTTAGTGTGGGCAGGTATGGTAGACCTGTAGTCAAGGATTATATTCATGAGCCCAAAGGAGCTTGAATGTTAAAAACCCCATAGTGTTTAATTCCTCGAATTTTTGTGAGTAATAATCTGCTGTAAAATGGAAAAATAACAGAATGCAGTATCTCCTGAATATGTTCATTATGGGCATCTCAAACTTAATGTTCTAACTTTATCCAGAGTAGTACTTAAGTGCTTATCCTAAGATTTTTAACCCATATTTATATGATTTATTGTTTCTCTTATGCAATGATTTGATACTTTTGTTTCATAAATGATGAAGTGCATTCTTTATGTCTTTATTGTGCAGTATTTACCTCTTGATACATTCTTGACCTGTTTCCAAATCTTAGAATTTTATTTTTCTTTGAAACTATATAAATATATAATTAGTCTGAAGCTGTTTCTGCTCTAAACACAGCATTAGAATATGGGTTTTGAATGCTCAGACTATTCCTGAATATATTATTCTGCTTTCATAATCTTGTATTGTTCTGAAGGTCTTTTTAGTTTATATTGTAGGGGATTTTTGTTCTTTTTATCATAAAAGCTTTTATTAAATTTCTCGATTATCTTTCCTCAAGTAAAAAAAGCCTTTATTGTCTTTATGAATGTTAAAATGCTTTCCTCTATGTAGAACATCTATATTGTCTAGCTTTGGTATTGTGTGACAGTTTTACAGTCACAGTGTATGCCATATGGACCTGGTGTAAATATTTCTCACTAGTTTTTGTCATTATTCTAAACAGTTTAGTAGTATCAGAAAATTTTGTTACTATACTAGCCTCCTACCTTTGCATACATGGGGTAGTACAGTTACTCAAAGTAAGTAAAAACTAAGTTTTTATTGCTATTATTTCTCATAACAAAAGCAATTTTTTTTTTTAACCTCTTAAAATACAGCAGCTGGGTTTCTTTGAGAGCTCCTAATGAGCTTTGCTGAAATCCATTTCAAATCCAAGTTTCACTCGGATCAATTTTATTTAGTTCATAGAAGCAATTAACAGAATCATCAAATAGTTTGGGTTGGAAGGGACCTTAAAGCTCATCTATTTCCAAGTCCCCTGCCACTGACAGGGACATCTTTCACTACACCAGGTTGCACAAAGCCTAGCTCAACTTGGCCTTGAACACTGCCAGGGATGGGACATCCACAAAAAAACTTAGGTAATCTTAGAAGTTAAAAAGACTATTTCAGAAGGTAATGACAGTCTACAATTGGTGATTCAGCTTTATATGTGATTTGCTTTGGGTGTTACTATTCTCTCTATTTTCTATTCTGCTCTCATGAAACCACATTTCAAGTACTTTGTGTAGTTTTGGTGTCCTCAACATGAGAAGGACATGGAGCTGTTGGAACAAGTCCGGAGGAGGACCATGAGGATGATCAGGGGGCTGGAGCATCTCCCATACAAAGACATGCTGAGAAAATTGGGGCTGTTCAGCCCGGAGAAGAGATGGCTGCGTGGAGACCTCACCTAGCAGCCTTCCAGTATTTGAAGGGGGTCTGTAAGGAGGGACTCTTCATGAAGAACTGTAGTAATAGGACAAGGGGTAATGGGTTCAAACTTAAACAGGGGAAATTCAGGTTAGATATAAGGAAAATGTTCTTTACTTTAAGGGTCGTGAGGCACTGGCACAGAGTGCCCAGGGAAATCGTAAATGCTCCCTAGCAGTGTTCAAGGCCAGGTTGGATAGAGCCTTGGGCAATGTGCTCTAGTGTGAAGCGTCCCTACCCATGGCAGGTGGTTGGAACTGGATGATGTTAAGGCCTTTACCAACCCAAACCATTCTAAGATTCTATGTGGTTGTTTCTGGGCTCACAGTTTTGGATAGTGCTACAAAATAATGATGTTATAAATGAGGATCCTGCTGGCAAAGGAATGATCTTGTGCTGAGGATGCTGGGATGGGGTTTGCGGGAATCCCTGTTTCTGCCACGCAGTGCCTGTATGGTCTTTGGCAAACTTGCATTAGCTATTTCCTTTTTCTCAGCATTTGTTACTATTAATTGACATTGTTCTGCTTATATTACAAACCTATTAGAGAAACATTTGCTTATTCCTCTGTGAAGACCATGTATACCTAAGTCTCAGCTGTGGGTTCTACAAATGATGGATTCAGATTTGCCTTTACTATTTTCCCTAAAATGCCTTGGCCACTTATAACTAAAACTCCCAGCAAATTGTTGAACATCAAGGACAGAAACTGAAGTCCAAGATGGCTTGAACTTCTATGTCTTGGACACCCCAAAGGGAAAAAACAACACAAAACAACAAAAGCACAAATAAGGTGAGCTGTGAGAAACTGAAATACTGCAGAAAAAGGTAAGCATGTGAAAGGTGGGAGAACCACACAGAGATTGGTCAAATTGCACTGAAAAAAAAGACTGGATCTAGTCTTACCAGGTGGCTTTGCCAGCTATATGGTTCCCAGTAGGACCTCACCTTCACGCCTGAAGCAGACCTGGGGCAGAAGCAGGAATTACTTGAAGGCCAAGCTTGGTTCTGCAGACTGTTCAGTTTCATGTGTCCTCATTTCATCTCAAGGAATAGAAGAAATAATGAGACAAGCAACGGGTATAGCTCATGGTTGCAATTGAATACAAATTGCTCTTATAAAATGGAGCATCCACCTGTAAACCTGTCTCCTCCAGAGTCCTCTCCTGCATCACTAATGCATGTTACTTGGTTAATTCAGACAGCAAGGTACCAACCCTCCCCCATTAAGCACATCAGTGCTGTTACTGCATCCTCAGGGACAGCCTATTGCTTTGGGCAGATAAACTCTTTAAGGCAAATATATGGGACCAAATCCATCCCTATTGCAATTCCATTGAAGTCAATGGGGTTTTATACCTGAGAGAAATGTGAAGCTTATTGCATAAAGGCAGATTTTTTTCCCAACTTCCTTTCATTTACCTCTCTATGAATTTGAAATGAGCTCCTCTGCTCATGACTTATTTATGTTGAGCCATACGTTTAAACTCTGGGGTTTCCTTTTTTCAAACATCATGTCCTTTTACACTATTGTTTCTCCTGGAAATGCTCAAATGATTAGCCAGCAAAAGGAAAAGTTGTGGGACAGCATCAGCTGACACTTTCCATTCTCCCACTTAAGCACAATAAAGTGACTCCATGGTTTGGATTTCTTTTTATTCCTTAGCTCTCCAAGGAGGAAACTTTCATCATTAATGGAAAGGTTGTCGTATGTTAAAGGGGAGCAGCATTCTGCAAAGCTGTCCTCAAAACACTAAGCACAGATGTGTCCTAGCATCACTGAAATTACCTCAGCTGATCTCAGAATGTATTTTTCTTACTAGAGTGGATTTTGCAGGCAAGGGAAACAGTTGTGGAGACACAGATACAGGTTCAAAGCAACATTTAAGCCTCCTGTTATCTATGAATTTACAAAGTGGGAGTCTTTCATCCCCTTTTCCTTCCATCTAAGCTCACATAGATATTGGCTTACAGAGAAATATTTCTCTACAACAGAAGGAGCCAAATAAATATTGAAGAGGAGTGAAGATTGGAGGAGATGTATGAATATAAGGAAAGGCTTTAGGGTACAAGTGCATGGCTTTGCATGGATATGATCTCCTTGATCTGCATGTAAAGTCCAATTTCAGCACACTTCTCAAGCCAAGCAGAGTCCCATCTATCTTCCCAGCGGTCATCCCATCTCAGGAATCAGCTCATTTTAAAGGATTTCTTTTTTTGTGTGTTAAATTTTTCAATTTGGGCAGAAGTATTTCAGGAAGTGAAAAGAAATCCCAGCATTTAACTACGCTCCAGAGGGATAAGAAATGTAGCATCTTTGTCCGGGAGTACCCCAAAGGTGCCATTTGAGTCAAAACCTGCTTCTGAAGATGTGTGTTCTGAAAATCATCAGAGCAGAACTGCTCAAGCCGGGTGCCTGTATTACTTTCTATAGTAGTGCAGACTATATACTACTATACTTCTATAAACTGGCCCAGATTCACCAGTGTTTCAGTAAACCTTGTTAACATATGTAACTTGTGTGTTGTAGAGATGTTAAAAGTCTTTTACGTGTCTCTTAAATGGTGGTGTGTGCCCTAGGAATATCATAGCTTAGGACCGCGACGTGTCTGCTGCTTGGCAGCTACCAGGAAAGAGAAACAACAAGTAAAAGAGGGTGTTTTTCTGAGCAAATCAACCAGTGTTGCTATGAACAGCATGGCAGGAATGAGTTCTTGAGATGTATAAGCTAGGATGAAGGCTTACCATATACATCTGCGGTTTAGCACAGAGGTGATGCTTTTTAGCAGAAAGTTGGGGTAGATAAAAGCAGAAATCTGGACAACCAGGTGGAATGAGACTTTGGAAATAAGTCAAGTAGGAAGACAGATTTCTATGGAACTTCAGTATTTTGACCAAAGCAGGCAGCCCAGTGACTTCTCTGCTAGTTTTAAATTGCCAGTGCTTAGTAAGGCTCATTTGGATGCTGAGCAGGGAAATCATGACCCAGTGCAGTCTCTACAATATATATATGCTTACATGTGAGATATTTATCTCAACACCTTCTCTTATCAGAGGAGAGAAACAAATGTTTCAAGGACCTGACTCATTTCATCCCAATTTAGCTAAAATAAGAGAAGACAGTTCATGACATAAACACTCCTGTTTCCATTAAGAGAACAGGGAGCTCAGGCAGCTGGCTTGGATCATCTGGGAACATCCCTTTCCAGACTTGTTTTATGAAATTGTCTTTTCCTTATGCAATAAAATTTGCAGAGAAAATCAGGTTATGAGTATTCTGCTTTGTGCCATAGGTCGTAGAGGCTGGTTTAAGTGTGTGCAATGCGTGCTTTAAATAATGACATCTGTACTTATTACATGACTCTGGGAAATAGCTTTATCTCATCCTTTAAATGTCTCTCTCTATAAGAAGCTGCGTCTTTGCTGACAAAGAAAAGATTTAGTAGGTGTTTAATGTAACTGATTATCTGATGATTCAATCAGTTATGTGAGCCTGGAGCCAAAGGGAGCATTAGGTGGCTTTATGCTGGTACTGCAGCTGCTCTGTTACTCGACCCTGTGACATGTTTGTTATCTGGTGTAAATATTTGCATCTGTCAGAGAAACCTGCCCTGTCCCCTTGTGCCAAATTGTTCTGCTACAGAGACTGAAATCCTCCTTATTAGTTTGCATGAGGGCAAGAACAACCTGTTCAGAATTCAGGTGGAATAAACTGAGTGGACAAAAAAAGAAATCTGTGAAAAAATAAATGCCGGGTCAGCCTGAAATACAGCTGGAAAGGTTTCTAAGGCAGAGCCTATTCAAAGCCTGTTCTTGCCTTTAGTGGCCTTTCTGTTCTGTCTTTACACAGTTGACCTTTTGTACTGAAGTTGTTATCCCAGTTGCATGGATGTAAAAGCAAAGAAAATGAGGCTGACAGTGATCCTGCGTGGAGTAAATTGCAAAGGCAGGTATCGATGAGGAAAATGATGAGCAATTCTGCATCAGAAAGGCCTTGGGAACTGAAATTCCTTCTCTGTGGCAGGTCATTCTGTCCCTGAAGAGTAAACAGGCCAACCACACAGGGGTCCAACCAACTGCATCAGTTACGGTGACCTTTTGCAGGTAATGATTGGCACTGAGGCTTTAGCACAGCAATTCTTGGTGTGTTTCACTTCAGCTGCCTGGAGAGCCAAGACGACATCTTCATATACAAACTACTGTATATGTTTCAAGTGTATCACCCATCAAACGAGCACGACCAAATGCACTACCTTCTGAAGCCTTGTCAATGCCTGAAAACTGAGTTTGGAATAATCACATTTTGGTTGCCCTTTCCAGCTTCACCTGGGTGGTTGAGGGTAAGGATGAGCCTGACCTCATTCTCATTGCTGCCTGTAGAGCAAGATTGATCACAGGAGTCACTGCTCTGTTCCACATATCCTTTCCATCACTGATGGGGCTCTCTGATGCTCGGGTGATTGCTCCATAGACCTTGCTCCTGATGGCAGAGAGGATGTGGCACTGGTACAATCCATGGCAGGAGGTCAAGAACAGCCCCCACATCACTCTACCATAGGAGGACCTCCAGTGATGCCGGCGGCACAACCCTTAGGAAGCAACGTCCCTGCTTTTCCTAACAGAAACAGCAGCCTCCAGGGCTCACATTTCCAAAGCTCTGATTTCACTGACAAAAACCCCATAGCAGTTCATCAAGTCCAAACAAGGAACTTGTTTGGAAGAAGTGGCTGTGCCTGATGAAGATGTGATAAACAGACTTTGCGTACCTTTGGGTCTGAGCAGCCAGAGCTGGGTGAAGAGGGACTTGTGCTGTGGTCTGACGCAGCTCACTGCTGGCAAATGGCCTATCTGTTTGTCTCTTGGTTCCTCAATTCTGTCTGTCTGTCTGCCCTCATAGTGTCTCAGGCTCTAAATCCTTTAAGTGAGGAAACACTTGGAAAAACAATATCTTTCTAGTGTCATAACAACATGGCAGCTGCTCCTAAGACTGTGATAATACAGATAAATAATTGAAGTGTGGGGTCACTCTGATATAAATGGGGGACAAAATCAGCATCTATCTTAGCCCTGTGTCTTAACTGGCTTTGCTTCTTTATTACACTGCAGAGACTGTGAGAGAGAAAAAGATAAACCACACAATGTGACTGTTATAATAAGGCTGGTTTACTGTATGGACATAATGCATGAATTGTCATAGCTTGGGAAGAAGGGGTCATTCTGTGTTTAGAGTTGAATTTTTAATGCTCACAAGCTGACAAACATAGGTAAATGTTAAAGAAAGTCTCATGGCAGCACAGCCTGGAAGCTGATTCCTTTTGGGGGGATGCGAGAAAGCATCAGAAACCCCTTAGCACATTGGGTTTTAATATTTGAGTACTAGGTGGTACAAAATAGGAAAGTGTACATAAAAAAGACATCTTGTGTTACCGTGCTTTGACAGAACCTTTGAAATAGTCCTTTGTTTTCCTTCTCTTTTTTTTATGGGAACAAATTATTGCTCAATTTATTTCCTGTGAGAGCAGTGAATTGTTCCAGAAGACTTTGAGCTCTTTGGGTGAAAAGTGGTGACATTCCTGAAGGCTCTTGGGTGAGAGTCTGGGATATTTGCCTGGAGCCCCCTGTCATCAGGAGGACCCTGTAGAGGTTAATAATGTAAATTATTAATTCTTCCAGTTGAAAGGAGGAGGCCAAGATCCACCCAAGAAGGAGACCCAGTGGTCTTATAAATGTGTTATTTCTGGTTTTCCATCAGTTACTGCTGGACTGCAGACATGGCTCTGATCACATAGAATATAATAGTGGGGTTATATGTGCCATGGGCTAAAAACAGAGCAGCTTGTCTGGAAATACATCTGAGATACACATGTGCTTTCAGCGCTTGAAAAAAAGGTTTGGTCTGAGAAGCTCTTGACTGAAAAGGGATGATGACTTCTCTCTTTTCTGTCATGAGACCTCCTAGGTGGTAAAGTTCCTCTTTTCTGGCTTTAAAATCCTTAAATGTACATGGACGCCTGATGGTACAGAATTTTCTCCATTCTTCCCCACATGTGAGGAGGCCTTGGGTGCAGCCTCTAGTGTGCAGTGCTACGCTGTTGTTCATGAGACCAGCATGCAATGAATTTAGAAGTGTTCATTGAAATTCTCTGCCATAGCCATACTTGGAATCCAAATCATCCTGATATAATCTGAGGAAGTTTTAAACAGAAAGAATAATAAAATATTGGAACAGGCTGGCCAGAGAGGTGGTGGAGTCACCATCTCTGGATGTGTTTAAAAAAAGACTGGATATAGGACTTCATGACATGGTTTAGTGGAGGTGTAGGGCATGGGTTGACTTGATGATCTTAGAGGTCCCTTCCAACCTGTTGATTCTGTGTGTGTGATTCTGTGTGATATGAATCCCTTTTAATCAATGAACCCACACTGATACATTGGGTGTTTGGACCTGAGTGCATTAATGGATAAACTCAAGTTTAGTTGTTAAGTCAAGTTTATCTGTAGGTTTTTCTCCAAAGCTATGTGTTCTAATTTAGCTATGTAGCTGCTGACCCTCTCTGGGTTCTTTTTGCCTCAAGGTTGGTCTAACAGCACCTGTAATCTATCTAAAAGAGGTTTTGCTGGATGTCCAAAAGGGTCACTGACCCATTGCCCTCCCTGCTTCCCTCCAAGCATCTCTGGTCTCTCTAGCCAGTCTGTTTGGATGGGAGAAGCAATGAAAGCTGAAACTCCTGCAGAAGAGCAAATGCCCACCATGAGAAGCTGTCTGGCTAAAAGTGTTGAAACCATAAGAAAGACCCCAGGTGAGCAATTAAAGTCATCTGCAGATGTTCAATACTCCATTTCTTAAGTACAGAAGTAATGACAGACTATCACTTGAGGAAGCATAATCCCATTATATGATAAAAGGTCTCTCATCCAGTATTTCAGGTAAAACGTTGCCCTGACAACATAATCCCCTTGGCAGAGGTCTGCTGTCTGTTCACCGAGGCTGATCTGGATGCACCTGGGTGAAACTTTTCACCAAGACTTCAGCTATGGAACATTCCCCTTAAAACCCTTCAGGACTGCCAGGAGAAGGATGAGAGAGAGAAAAGGGATGGCAGTGGGAGGGAAAAAGACTGTGGGATCCGTCTCATAGGAGATGAGTGCCAGATGCTGGTTTCAACTCCCCTGATTCAGAAAACCTAAGGCACAATCTCATATTGTAATCAGAGGGATTGGAACTGGATGATTTTAATGGCCTTTCCAACCCAAACCATTCTATGGATCTATGTTTCCCTGCTATCAGCTTGGTGCAGAGGGTGAACCTCATGCTGCCATGTGTGGCTATTTTCTATTGCTTTTAAGCTGGCAGGGTGAAGGCATGCCTAGGGAAGACACATTTGTCTGGTTCACATTTCAGATTTTGCTTGCTTTCCATGCATCTTAAACACTGATTTCAGTGTTCTTCACAGAATAACTTCTGATATTTAAATAGTTTTACGACTTCAGGACAGTAAAATGATAATTACACAGTATCAGGGCAGTGCAGCCTTTGCAGAGAACCCTGATTCATAGTGAGGAAATAAACAGTGAGTTCCAAGCTGTCCAGAGAGGAGGCAGTATTGTGGCATTTATTTGGCTGTTATACACTATCTGTCTAATTAGCTCATATCCTAGGACATCCTTAATGTTTTATAAGAGAAGCACAAAGAAATGAAGGTACAAAGCATGCTCCTACAGCTTATGTTTTCTTGTTGATAAACACTTAATTTTCTCTTTGAGTCAATTTATGCAGCTGTGAATATTTTGTATGAAGCACCTATTCAAGTTTCCCTTTAATTTAGGACATGATAAATGCAGCTTTGTTAGCAAAGTTAAGAGAATGGCGTACAGGGTTTGGTAAATGGGGCTATAAAACCTACAAAAAGCATGTGAAAAATCCTGTCTTCAGTGAAGACATGTAGGTCATAGGAATTTACTCCAGCATAGCCCATACACACTAGGTCTTTATTCCTGTCTTCACTCCAAACATTGGACACTCATATGTCCAATCCTGCAGAAAAATCTAATACGATTTAAAGGCCATAACTGACATAGAAACTCATCCTAGGGTGAATTGTTCCAATAATTATCCTTGTTAAAAATATGCATCTCAATTTATATTGCAAGCCTCAGCTTTCAGCCACTGGATACTGTTACAGTAATTTCTGCTAAATTAAAAATAACCCTCTTGAATAAAGTCATTTATGTTATGTGAATCCTTCAAGATGATCAAAGAGATAAATTGTGGTCTGTTGATGGGTGCATGGTCTGGTGAAAGGCTACAAAGAAAAGAAAATAGCAAATACCAGTTTGAAGTTCAGTTTGGTTGAAGTTTGCTGAAAATGGAGCTACTTTACACAGGGCTGTATTCTCCATGTAGTTTCAATTGGATGTATGTTCATGACACTATATACTCTGAGCCTCAGCAACAGACTCCTTTAAAGAGTCATTTTAGATGAAGTAAATATAGGATTAATTTCAGCCCTGCCCTTTGCAACTCTGTTCATTCAGCAGAGGTTATTTGTCACCTGACGTTGCAAGATTGACTTAGTTGTTTTGGCAAAGGACCCCTGTTGCTTTGGTACATAACAAAATGATTGTCACCAGCATTTGCTGATGGTTACAACAGGTTTGGAGAACTGCTGTAGTTCCCTCCTTCTTATACTGGAAATTACCTCTGGCACCTCCATCCCACAGAGCATTGATAGCAAACTGCCAGCATGCAAAAGCAACCATTATTCCCAACATAAGCCATCAGATTCACAATCCAAATGTAGAAGATAAACTAATGTGGATGCAAAAATGTTACATTGCAGTCTGTTCTTTGGTTTACTTACCTTTTTGTTGGGGTTAGCAGCCAGAATGAAATTGCTTTTTATAGCTGCAGTTAATCACATTTATTGCTGTAATAGCTGTAGACCAACATAATCCCACAGCCCAGCAGGGTTTTACTGTGACTGACACTGTCTATATGGACAAGACATGTTTGTTAAAGGTCATCTGTACTTCATGACAGAATTTACAACCTTACACAGGGAGCTAGATATGACTGTGATTCAGGGCTCCTCTAATGGCAGGAGCTGCCTGTGTCCCCATGCAGGCTCTCACCAAGCAATAAGGCAAACTGCTGCAGTGACCAACAGCATGAGATGCTTCAGAACAACCCTACTGCCTGGTCCATGCTGTTGGCTTGGAGACTATGGCTGTATGTGACAAAGCTTTTTATGCTTTTCTTGGGTATGAAGGCTTCCAATGTGGTGGATCCCAAATCAGGAGCTGCTACCATCTTCAGTCTGCAGTTTTAGCTTTGCAAATGAATTTACTTTAAATATAAGGAAGTCTGTATCTCCTTGCTCTTGTATCTGTATACTGAGCTGGAGATTTTGATCTGCATTTGTGCACCCGCTTGTTTTTCCTATGGCTAAGAACTAAAACCAGTTCTTTTGGCATTTCATATAAAACCAGGTATTGCTGGTGGAGTTTATGGCTGTTCTGCTGTGCAAAATGTAGCTATAGATCAAATCCAAAGCTTGACTGGCTTGATGCTAACCAGTTTTGTACTGATAATAATGAAATAGTGGGATCTTATAGGAGCCATAAATCCCTCTGGTAGAGAGCTGGTAGATGTTTATGCAACTGGCCTTGCTGAGATCATCTTTCATCTGTACTTAGTTTAATGTTTTCTCAGGTAATTTTGTGAGAGTAAATTTATCCTGGCTGGGATTCCATTCAGACTCTGGCACTTCTGCACTTTCAGGAAAGCCTATACTGCTTAATTGATCCTCTCAGAACTAAAATCCACTAATCCCGCAATTAATAATATTTTCCTAGTTTTCAAATCTTTTTCGAGGTGCTGGAATTTCTCTCAATACATCACTATTGATCCTGCTTAGTGCCTAAAACCAGAAAGATGCCAGAAGGTGTCTGCACACATACCACATGCTCATATCCATATCAAGTCTGAGCGGATGCCAAGCTGATAGTGAACCTGCTGTATATAGTGTCTATAAACCATATATCCTGGAGCAGGCTGCAGGACCTCAATTCTTATTTTATCTTAAAAACTGCTTATTCAACTGCTGTTCCAACTGGAGGGAAAAATTACTCTTTTTTAGTGTGCTATTGCAGTGTTCAATGTCAGCTTCATCTTCACTGTAGTTCTTGGAACTGCTGCAGGGAATTGATCAGCCTGTCACATTCTGTTCTTGCAAGATAAGGTCTCCTCTGCTCAGTGCCTTGATACTGAGCACCACAGGGGATAAGGGGAGTTGGGTTTGTGGGTTAGCCTCCTCTTGTGTTTTGCACAAATCTCAGCAAGTATTTCTCTGCTTGCTCTGTTGAAAGGAATTCCCATGCATAGTGTTTCCAAGAAATCCAACCAGACCCATCACTCTCTACTACAGGGACTAGACTGTTGAGGAGCTATCACAAGGTCCCTTTTGAACAGCCTATGTTATTGTGGCTTTGTCTTACCTAGCCAAGAAGCTTTGGGTTTAGTGGACACTGTGATACATCCACATCTCCAAAAGCCTGCTTATGAGTCCTCTGTTATTAGCTGTCCTATATACCAAATATGCTGCACTGGCATATGGCAGCAAGTCCTCTGCACCATACCCTATGTGCACTGACTCTTGCCCTGCTGTTGACCCATCATCACGCTTCAGTAATCACAGTATTAAATACAGCTTCCTGCAACAAATCCCAGGAGATTTCTGAGAGAGATTTTGCTGTTGCCTCAAGAAACTCTCCTGTTCTTTGGCTTTTAACACAGTAATTAGAAATAGATGGAATGAGTAATATTAAGCAGTGCGGTTTTGTACTTGAAAGTTAGGAAATGCTTCAAGCAACTGCAGAAATAACTTACACAGTTGTGTCCTGCTGTTGCCCTGCCCTGCTGGTGTATGCTGCTGTACTGGGTTTGCATGGCAAAGTTTTGCTAGTGGGAGGGCTACAGAGGTGGCTTCTCTTGGAAGCTGCCAGAAGCTTCCCCTGTGTCCAATAGAGCCAATGCCAGAAGGTCCAAGATGGATCCTCCACCAGCCAACACCAAGTCCACAAGTGATGATGGTCACACTTCTGGGATAACATAGTTAAGAAGGGGTAAAAGTTACTGCACAGAAGAAATTGCAGCCAGAGAAGAAAGGAGTGAGAATATGTGAGAGAAATAGCTCTGCAGATACCAAGGTCAGTGCAGAAGAAGGGCAAGAGGTGCTCCAGGCACTAGAGCAGAGATTCCCCTGCAGCCAGTGGTGCAGACCATGGTGAGGCAAGATGTGCCCTGCAGCCCATGGAGGTCCACAGTGAAGCAGGAGGATGCTCGAGGCTCTGACCCTGTGGGTAGATCTCACTGAAGCAGGCTTCTGGCAGGATCTGTGGCCCCATGTTGAGAGGAGCCCACACTGGAGCAGGTTTGCTGTGGGACTTGTGACCCCATGAGGGACCCACACTGTACCTACATCGTCTTTACCAAACATATGCAAACTGCTTTTATTTGCCAAGATTCACAGTTTAACTGAGGGAGCAGATTTCCATGGAATAGCAAAACTCTTCAGTGTGATTATGGTGCACAGACCGTGCCTAACAACTTTCAGGAGGTTGCTGCATGGCCTGAGGTTTGTACAATTCCACACATTACTGGGAATATCGAAAAATGCCTTCACTACACCCCCTTCGTTTCCCTCACTTCCTACTCTCATAAACAAGTGTAACTTCTGCCTGAATTTAGGGGGAGGAGGGAATAATCATCTAGAATGGAAATTTCAGCCTGAATTATTAAACCTGAGAAAATCATTAGCAAGCTGGAAAGAGTTATCCAGCTCAGGAGGGACACACACACTCAATAATGTATTATCCCCGTGGTCGTCCGTAACAAGTTATTCCTGACCTGCAAGTATCCACTTATACCAAACGTTTGCTGCTCCTTCTTCATTCAACAAATAGAGCAGTAGGCTTTTCCATGTTGTGTTTTACAGATTAACACAAATACAGCTATTCTCAAAGAGTAGTGATGCATTTTCTGCCTCTGGGCTTTTCACGCCAACAGTCTTGTGGTCCCATATGCAAAGGGAATCTGTTTGTGTCAGTTATACTTTCTTTTCCTGAATACAATCAAGCTTCCTCTCTATGTCTTGCATCCCCTTTTCCATCTTTCCAGGACCATGTTCAGCTCTGCATGAATTACACCATTTGCTTTCACTTCCCTTTTATCCCCTTCTGGGACATGCATTTCTTCCAGCATTGCCCTGAGGATTTAGGACCAGTTACTTTTTCTTCATTCCATGCAGATTTGACATCTTGCAATCTTTGCTTTAGAGCCTTTTTAAACTTAGAAACCACCCAACTCAATGCTGAATTTAAAATGAGCATAAAAAGAAGCTCTAGGACTTACACACAAACACCATGCCTGAACAAAGTTGTCATTTGCCGATAGGAAGACATGCTTTCGTGTATTTGGAAGAGGTGTGGAGCAATTAGAGCCAGGAGAAACTTAAAATAATTAGACTCTAGCTCTTGCAGTATGATTTTCACATTGATAATCCAGGTGAACGTGAAGAACACTCCTGGATCCAGGACTGAATAATCAGATCACTTCACAATGCAAATACCAGAGGGCACAATAAAAGTGAGTGAAAAATTTATATGACTGGAAGCTGCATGATGCACTCCTGATAATCAGGAAGGCTTGGCACATGAGGGAAGCGAGATCAAAAGCATGGCTAGTGAGCATTTTTCAGTGTTAGCAGACCATGTCTCTGTTAGACTTCAGTACACTCTCAGAGCTGTCTGGTTATTTCCTCATGAACCTGCATTGATTTTCTTGCAGATTGCATTAGTTCTAGTCACAAAAGAAATTGTATCTGTTCTACAGTTAATGGAAACCTACAGCTACAATTTTCCTGAAGGCTGCTTTTTCTTGTCAAATGCAAGAAATCAAATACATCTGGGAGCATGCACAGCCTTACAGAAAGAACTTCCACATTAAAGATACCAAAGAGATGGTACCAGTTAGCACTGAGAGTACTAGTCAGTCTAATGTGTACTATGTGAATCATTGTTTTCTAAAACTTCTTTGTATCTAGAAACTTCAGAACAAGCATCCTGAGGGTCTAATTCAATCTGTAGGTGTGCTTAATTGAGAAGGGTAATTAAAAATAAAGAAACAAAAAGAATAATCCACCTGGGAATCCTGATGGCATCTAGAGACATGTTATCTTTGTATTTATAAGAGGGTTATGGGGGGGTTTATGAAGTATAATCTTTCTTCCTCCTATTTATTTATTTATTTTTCTTTCCCCTGTCCCTTCTTCATTTCTTCCCTCCTTCTTTCCTCTCCCTTCTTTCCCCAGGAATTAAATTGCTTTGCAGTTAAGGCTGAACAAACCCTTGATCACCCTATAAATAATCAGGTGACTGTGATCTCTTGGAAGGGAAGAACATGCTTCTTTCAGTTGTTTATGGTGTTCAGGGGAAAAGAGGTTAATCTCTGCTTCTGCTGTTCCCATCACCTCTACACTTTGGTTTTTCTTAGTATCCTAGAATCATAGAATAGTTATTGCTGAAGCAAGACGGTTTTTCTTGGAAAATTCCTCACCCTCATTTGCACAGGGCTCTATGTCACTGCAGGGGGCTGAGTTCAGCCCAAGGTTCTTGTTGGAACAGCATGCAGAAATCCTTTCCAGGAGGAGGGGCAGGGCTGGGGGTTGTACAAAGACACCTGAGGCACCTCACAAAAGAGCTTGGATTTTTGAAGGTGAGACAAACACTGGGAGAAAAGAAGGACTTTCCCATTTTCCAGATGGGAAAGATTCTGTCTAACCCTAAATTGCTTGGAGAATGTCACACTGCAGCTTGAGATTTAACTTTTTATCTTCTGCTTCATAATCCTGCTTTTCCATTAAGTGATAAAGGTGCAGAGTTTTGCCTAAATTTTTACATCTAAATGCCAAAAGGCCCTATCATCCCTTTTTATATCCCACTCATCCCAAGGGTGAGCTGCTGGGTCTCACTCCTTCCAGCCCACTCTGAGAAAGGGTTGAGGGACTGGATCAAGGTTTGATTGTAACATCTATGTTATAGGGCTCTAAAGTTTAGCTACGAAAATTCCTTCCCTGAAAGTTTATGAAAGGTGTGAAGAGGGGATTTTAGGTTCCTTGCTGTATCCTGAAGGTCTGATGAGGACTGAAAGCTGAGAGATACAGAAGGATATTTAATCAGCTGAGGTTGAGCAAGTGATGCTAATTCCAAGCAGAGCAGAATGATTCCTTGTCCGGCAATTAGAAGCTTGAAATACCTGACTAGCTCTTGTGGGAGGGAGCAACAAGACACTCATGATTCAACTCTAGGATAAACAAGAAAATTAAAATCTAAGTCTGACATAAGATCCATAAATCAACCAGCAATGCCAAAGTATTATGGCAAATAGTATTTCATCTCCTACACTGATCTGACAGCTGTGCAACTGCTTACAATGAAGAGAGTGTCACCCACAACTTTGACGTATCTTGCTCTTTTTGGTTTGAATCTAAGTATTGCTCCAACATTTGGCTTGGGTTAAACTTGGAAAATTTGCAAGTTTAAAAGACAGAGGAAAAAATTGTTCCTAGAAGACAAATATAACATAAGGAAAATAGCATGCTGCTAATGAAGTAATTTAAATGCAAATGAAGAAAAAGGTATTTGAAAATTACTGGGAGTTCTTTAAAAGAAGAAAAGGTTGCCATTCATCCCAACAGTGTGCTGTGATTTCAGGATAAACTCTTCTGATACCAGATTTCAGGCCAGAGTAGGGTTTGTGTGTGTGGCTTTTGGGTTCATTTTAAGGCTGAGATGTCAACTGCCTCGGAGCATGGGTTTTAGACTGAGTTGGCTGACAGCCTTAAGGACAGCAGTGGGAATAGCAAGTCAGTAATTGATTTGAAATGAAATATTCATATAATCCCCAGGGAAGAGGCAGTCCAATACCCTTCTCTGCCCATATCACAGATGTCATCATTAAAGCTGGTGTTGCTCAATACACACTTCGGTTTGATTGGTGTAGGAGCCTCATCACTCTTTTTGGTTGATTTTTACCAGACTTTATTTTCTTCCCCTTTAATCCAGACAACTGTTTGGTTTTGTGGCATGATCTGGAGAGTCCTGCTTCAGAAAGGCTGGCTGTGTTCCCACTGCGTAAAAAATGGCATCCTGTAAAACCAGATGAATTGTAGCAACTCCTCTTGTGGGGGATGCTCCGCAATTAGGGAATGGCATTAGGCTACAGTCGGAATAAAAAATTAAAGGAGCATTAAGATCATGGCTGCACTTTACAGGCACACATATCACGCCACAGCTCTGGTAGTGCATCGGTGACATATCCCAGCAGGGATCCAGCAAAGGGATTTCTTTGTACCACATTACAGAGGTTCCCTAGCCCAGTTTAAAGACAATGTAATGAATTTTAAGCAGTCTGGGGAGACGACAAGGCTGTTGTGATCACGCAAAACAAGCTAATAGTCCTCTAGTGCCATAGGACACGGGATACATGTCACGTCCAGAATGGCCGATTGGATTGTGCTAAACTGATAATTTTTAATAATTGCTGAGCCTTACGCACTGTGCATGAGTCTCTCTTGGTAGCATGGATGTGTGGAAGGGGGAGGGAGACTCCTTTTTCTCTGAGGTATAGCTGGAGCCTCCATCGTAAGCTGGTAGAAGCTTGGTTGCTGTTGAATCTGACAAAAGATGCTGGATGCTGGTGTTGCCCCTGACAACCGTTGCTAAGAGACTTCTGCTGGCATACAGAAGGATTGAAATCACTGCAGATTATGGCCCTATTTATCATAGTTGTATGAATAGTCTTGTTAAGAGAATGCATGACATATAAATTTAGTACCACACATGATAGAAATGTAACACACACGTCACGAGAGGAGACTGTTGTAGCAGGATATTAGCTGGCTTATAAATAGTTATCTCATCCCTCCTTTGGTGGTTTCTCATTTAAACTTTTGGGAGAGTCTCTGAATTATAAAGCAGTGCCTAACTGCTTAACAAATTGGCTTTTTATAGAAGAGTCTAACAGGAGCAGGGGGATGAAAAATACTGGCAGTGTCGGAGTAACATTATTATTAGGTAGCAGCGAGTGATGTATCGTGTTGGCCCAATTCTGCTGCCAGTTGTTGCAGCTTGGGTGAGGAGTGAGTCCCTCAGCATCAGGATCTGATCTGGAGGATGCAGCCTCTGCCAGCCTGGATTGTAACTGGCCACAAAATGAATGGCTTCTTTTCATCATTAGATCATTTTATTAATAAATTACTGTAGCTCTTCTGATATAATTCACTTCCTGGGGTGAAAAGTATTCATGCCAATACTTGTTTTGTATTTAATGGATTCATTATGCTTTTCATCATAAAATTCATCAATGTTAATTGAATGGATTAGCTAAATGTAATTAGAAGAGGGATATGTAAGGGGGAGGGAGTGTGCCTCAATGTCTCTACTTTCTCCTATGGCTCTTTGCTTTATCTACTGCCTGAATGTTAATTCCCCTCTTCCTATTACCCTTTCTGATTTGGCTAATCAATATAATCTGTGCATTCATGTCAGGGATCATACAGTGTGTTAAACTGCTGGTTAATTCAGGACCAAATGAAACATTATTGGAGTTTCAGGGACAGTGGGTTCCTCATGATGGTGAGGTGGGTTTTTTCCTCCTGAATGTCCTATTTTGTAGCAGCATCTTGGTTAGAAAATTTTGGCAACTTCTCAGAAATGACCATACACCCCAATTATTCCCCTTTTAGTTGTGCAATGATTGTTAGCACACCTGATAATCACTTCCCAGGGTACAGGGACAGAGAACCAAGAACAGTTTCTGAGTGCTCTGATTTTGGCCGGCTATAAGTAAATTAAGCAGTGATTAGGTTTCTGTAGCCACTTTTCCTGCAGACAAGATAATTGAAGCTGCAGTAGCTGCCTCAGGGAGAAATGTCATACCTGCCTCACCATTTTCTTCGTGTCAAGGATGCATTTATGTCACATCTTTATAGGTCAATAAACAGCTACAAGGGAATTTCAGCTGTGGGATGTTAAAGTAATGGAGCTTCCATCCTCACACAACATTAATGCTTCTAAATAGTCCAGACCTGGTTGTTTCAGATCTCAATTACATTTACTCAAAGATAGGAAGGTAGATCTCAAATCAATACTTGCAAGGCAGAGACCACAGAAGAGGAGACCCTTGGCCTAGGTTCAGTAATGAAATTATGTGCTTGAAATGTAAGGTTTGCTGCTGCTATAGCAGTGAGACCTTTGCAGTAGGAGTGTTAAAATGCTTCTAGACTTAAAGCCTTTAAAGCTTAACCACGCAGTGGTTGCACGATCACATGTGGACTTTGAAGGAATCCCTGTGTCAGGTCAATGGGTGTCACAGCAGGACACAGCAGCCAGGAGAGGCTGAGTCAACATCCTTGTCCTCAGGAGACCCAGCATCATTAAATCGGGTGAGGGTGCTGGGGCAAGAGACTGGTTTAGGGGCTTATGGAATCCCTTTTGTCTGTTGAGCTGGATGGGGAGCTGTTGTGTGTCATAGGAGTGTGGTGACAGGCAGTGATAGGGCTGCCAGTGCTGCGTGAGACTGTGGAGCATGTCTGCACAGTAAGTTTACCTCTACACTGGTGGGGAATAGTGGGATCTAGACAGGAGAATGGAACTAGCCTGGATTCCTTCAATGCACACAAAATACTGCTTGAGTAAAGAGGTTTTGCTGTTGCAGTAGAGAGATGGCATCCTGGATCCGGTAGCTTTAACTTGGCAATGTATCCTGTCCTTCTCCCATCCCTTTTGTGAACACAAAGGTATGACTGGGGAATGCGAGGTGGAGTGTATCTATAAGGAAGTGTTAACGCGCACCTGTATTTGATTCCAAATACCTATTTATGCATGCTTTCATTTTTTACCTTTACGATAGTTATTCATGTTCTTTTCTGTAGGAAGCACGAGAGGGATGTTTTGTGTGAGAACAGCTCCTCTGTGGACAATCAGGAATATTTTTATTGTCAGAGCCAAGCAATAATCTTGGAAAAAGGAAAGATCTACTGCTATAATCTCCCTTCTAACACCAAGCCAGTTCTGGTGAGAAACTCTACTTGCAGCCATGTGTGCTATCTCTGAAAACACCCCAAGGTGTGTTTCAGGAGATCCTGCCCAGCTGGGAGCTGGAGCAGACATCCATCCTCTGCCAAACAGGAGCTTAGCTGAATCTCACCTTTGCAAATGAGAGCAGGAGGTAGCTGAGGCACAGAGAAGGGCATAGTAAGGTAATGCAATTACTTAGGTTTGCTGGGGAGCTCACAGGTATGCTGTGAAATACTGATTTCTACACATGCAACATAGCTTGTGTTTGCAAGGAGAACTGGATTTGTCCCAAGTCTTCCCATGCTGAGACACAGCACTTTCCCAGGCTGATCAGGAGGGATGAAGCTGCCCTATTGAGGAGAAAGACAACACTGATTTGGAGGATAAGTCCAGCGTGAAGGTTAAACATTTTCTAAGTCAAAATTTTCTGCTATCTATAAATGTGGGCTTCATCCTGAAAGTGAGCTGCTTCTTCCTTGCCAAGTGATAAATCCTTAAAACTCACAGGAGCAAATGTTATTGTCCTACTACCTTACTTGTTACATCAGGGATGTCATAAGGATCTGCAAGCCTATGAACCTCCACGTCTCCTCACCAGGCGTCATGGGCAGGGTTGGCAGCACCCCCTCCACCCCTCAGCCTCTGTGTTTGGACAGTGGAGGGTGTGCAGGGAGGATGCTTTTAACCATCCGGAGGAAGGGCCCGCAGAGGGAGCTGCGGCACAGGCTTTCCCGGAGGGCTGCCCAGCTCTCCGAGCCAGAAGCGCATCCAGGTCCCCCCTTCACTGTTAGTGCACAAGCAGTGTGTGTCTTGTGCCTGCAGCATTGTCTTCTCAGGATGGCAAAGCTCCAGTCTGCAAAGTCCTTTGCGGAGCCCCGTATTCCTTGCTGTGCATGAGCATCACAGGCATGGGGACAGCCTGCCGTGGGGGACAGACAGTATCAGGTGGGACACACAGGGAGACAACAGGGACTGCCCCTTCTCAAAGGCAGGAGCAAGATTTGGCCTTGAGTTGCAAGTACCTCCTTGGCTGCACTGCCTTTGGGGGTCTCTGTTGCTTCCCTGTGAAATGGGTGATGAGTTCTAAAAAAGTTAGGAGGGAATCTGGGGTTCTGCCTGTATCCGTAGCCTATGGGAGCAGCTCTTGCAGTACCTCCTAGCACTGATGTGACCCTGTATTGCAGATGGCAAATGTGGGGAACATTGTGGGTCACCACAGAAGGTGGGTTATGGCCAGCACATGGGGACATGAGGCAGTGAAGGAGCTTTCTGACCACACTGGGGCAGGAGCCTTCATCCCCGAGTGCTTGTTTCATCAACCATAAAATCAGAGGAAGGTTATTTACCTTCTCTGGAAAGGGTGGTGAGGTTTCTGTTGAGCTGTGTGTGAGGTTGTTATTTGTCTTCTGGATCTGTTTATAGGAACTTTTAATTTAACATTCCATTGCGATGTTCAGCAATAGACCTTTCTCAGCCTGTCTTGCAAGATTTATTGTCACTGTTCACTGGACCAGATAGAAGAGAGAAACTGATGTCTTTTATCGCTTGATCTATACATGGTTTGTTGCCTAGGAAGATAAAATATTCCATGTTTATTGAGAATCTGCATTATTGAGAATTGTATCAATGCTTGTTTTATGCTTATTGATATTACATTTTGACTGGCTGGTTGACTGCTGTGTTGCATTTGACCAAGCTTAACTTTGTTTCTAGGTCACAGCAGTCTCTTGTCCTGATAAAAGGTAAAGGAGGGAATTTCCTATTTTGAACACAAAATAATTATAATTTAATTTTTATTTTGAGATATGCACACTGATGCATACAGGCCTTGGTATTTGTGCAGTCCACTGGGGAGTCATTCTGACTTTGAAGTGCAGAATTGTGTTCATATTTAATAATGAGATCTTTTTAAAGTGGGGCTTAAAGGAGGCTTGTTGATAATTATTCTGCCTCATTGATAAAGATCCCAAACACACAGGAGTTCCAAATTATTTCACAGATGATTTATATGCACAAAGTGTAATTAGGACCAAGTCATTTCCTTGGTAGCTTGGATCTCATTGAAATATAGAAAAATATCACTTAGAAAAACTTTTCTACTTTCTTGTTTGACTGACACTGAAAAATCAGATATGACTTGCAACAGAAAAGGGTATAAAATGATGCACACTATGACTGAGTGCTATTGAAATGCTGCTTTGAAGGCAGGATTATAAATTGCCTCATGGGTGCTTTTAATGTACCCCTTCTTTGTATTATCAGAAAACTTCACAAATGTCAGCTTTATAAACATCTCTCTGAGAAGGGAAGATTCTATTGCCACCGTCTTACAGATAAGCAGCTGCAGTACAAGAGAGTTTAAGGTCAAAAATGTCCACTCAATTTAGCTACATTATTGAAAACACCTAGGACTTGATTTTTCAAAGCATTATACGATGCAATATAAACTTAAAGCACTACTAAGACTGACTTCAGTACTCAGTGTCATTCCAGATTGAATTCTAGATTGGATTTCCTCTTGATTTCAGCCTGAAGAAAGAGGAAAGCACAAGATATGGGAGAGCTGCAGATTAAATAAGTGAGATGCCCAGTACCATGCAGGAAGCCAGTGGCAGAGGAAGGGACAGAGCTCTGGTCTCCCCCAGGATGTTCAGTAAGATCTAATAAGGAACACTTAACAGAGGTGTCAAAGTGTGCCATGGTCAGGAAAATGATGGTTAGCTAAAATGGACTTTTTGTGTAGAAAAAAGGCAATGTTAATGTATTTCCACAGAGCAGGGAAAAATATATATGAATGACTGAAATGGCCACTTGTGACATTTTCAGATGAATAGTTTCTTTTTCATTGTGAACTGATATTTTTGCTTGGGAAAGGTTCTTCATTTCTGGTGAAGGTAAAATCCAAGTTTATACTGAAATAGTGATTGGTGCATTATGGGGAAGGAAGGAGTGTTTGAATGATCAGGCACTTTTTAGGAACTCATCTCACCATCCTGGTATGGGATGGAAACAAACCCAATTCAGGTTTTTACCTTGCATAAGATAGGAGCCCTTGTTTAACTCTCTATAATCCTGCCTGCATTTGCAGTAAGCCTAAACAACTTAATCCCCATACCTTTCGGCCACAGTCTTTGCCCACTTCCCAGATTCAGTTGGTCATGGACATCACCCTCCTCAATTACTCACCCACAATTCGTTCTCAGTAACTGACCATCCTGCATCCTAAATAAGTCCTCCAGGGAGGAAAAAACAAAGGTGATAGTGTAATGAAAGACTCTTTCACAATATATAAGTACCAGATGTGCGATTAAGCCTGCCTAATTTCAGCTCCCAATTTGTATCTATAATTTAAGCACCTAGCTACCCAGTCCTGGGAGAGAGGGCAGAAATCCCTGTATGATCAGCAGGGAGAGATAAGTGTCTCTGGAAGGAGATGCAGGCTGCTGCAATTGGGTGCCTGTGGTAGGCTGGTGGTGGATTGACTCAGCCTCCTTGTCCTGAATTTAACATCTGACTGTTTCGGGTGCTTTGCTCTTTGGGATCCCTGGACAGGGCTCTGGTTTGGACATTGATTCCACACTCCTGGAAATGCACATTTCCAGAGCTGGGTTGGGACTGCTAGTGATGAAGGCACTCTGAAATCCCACATGGGTTATGCTCTCCCCACACAAGTGCATCTCCTGTTTCCCAGGGTGCAGGAAGTCAACCAACCTGCTGCAGCTGCTCAGGCTGGGATAGGGCGTCCAAGCAGTTTACATAAGACATCGTTAAAAGCCACAAGAAAGCAGGGTTTTATGATAAGAAAACAGGATTTAAATTAAACAGTATATACAGGGAGCTGTGCATTTGTTTGTGAAACACATTCTTATTCAGGGAAAAGGAAAGGTCTTGGTGCATCTCTGTCTGTGATTCTTATCCTAATGTGCTTGGGCTAGACTGTGTACAGAGAGACCCCAGCGATGACCCCTTCTCTGTTATTCCTAACACGGTGACATTTGCCTCTTTCTTAGGGGCAGATGGAATTAATTTTTCACTCTCCACTCTGGGCCCCTTCTGGCTATAGGCAGTCTGTGGAATTGGTGTGGGTTGTGTTACACAGCCTGTTTGACACCTCGGGTCAGAGCTGAACCACGGGCAGAGTGAAATTGAATTTTTCCTCCTGAACCCCCCCTTTCTTATTTTTTCTTCAGGTCTCAATTGTGTTCAAGTTGTGCTCCTACCAAGTGTCATAAAGAGTCTAACACCATGTGTACATTAAGTGTACTTCCCCTTGCAGACAGATGAACCATCGTATGAGAAAGGGCTCATTTAAATTCTGCACTATAATAGAGTTCCAGATCCATGCACTCCAAATCATGAGTCATTTTCCTTCCCTAATAGTATCGGTTAAAAAAGTACTTTAGCAGAAAGGTTGTGGTTTGTTGTGTTTTCGTTTCTATTTTATTTTTGCCTCCTGCAGTTAGGAATTTCCCATTTGAAGGCTTATTCCTCAAGAACAAATGGTGGGAACTTTAATCCCATGTCTCCCAGAGCTTGGCTTTTAAAGAAAAGGATCAGGCACAAAGTTGAAGGGCCCAAACAATGGGTTCAATATACAGGCAATTCCATACTGCTGTACATTTCAACAAAGAAAATGCCTGATATATATTGTATATAGTCATAGAATCACAGAATAGGTAAGGTTGGAAAGGACCTGAAGATCATCTAGTTCCAACCCCCCTGCTTTGTTTATGCTACTCTGTTCCATTATGCAATGTATAGAGCTATCTCTTCTGTGTCACGACAGCAGGGCTCTGCTCCTTAACAAACTTTCACCTATCACATATTTTAGCCCAAGCCCTTATTCACCAGTCCATCCTTCCCCCAGTTCTTCAGTTACTGAAACCAGCATTTTCTATCATATTCATCAGTCAAGAGCACTTCAATCTATTGCCATCCAGAGCTGACTGTTTAATGTGACCACTGAAACCTTTGGAAAGTCCTTGACAATTTCAAACATGCATAAAGCAAAAAAAAAAAAAAA
>JBAFWW010004175.1:26602-49068 GCA_036873685.1 Agapornis canus
CCCAGGTTGTACTTTTTAATTTAACACCTAAACCTTTTAAAAATACTTAAAAATTTAAAAAAATAAAAAAGAAAAAAAAAAAAAAAAAAAAGGCAAGTGTACACTACTTCTATGATAAGTGAGGTAAAAAAAGAGCAGAGAAGATGCAGTGACAAGTAGTTTATCATTTGTCAGCATATGAATCTGGGGTCTTTGCCATGATAAGCTCATGAGCATCTCTCACGTGCCAATGAGACTAAGCTAGTACAGATTCATTGTCTTATATTACTGCCTCTGTGCTTTGAGTTGGAAGAGCTGGGATCCTTTTCTCTGTACTAGGAAAAACTGTCTTGTAATCAGACCATAATATCACTCTATCATACAAATAATGTGTCTTATGGCACAATGGCAGTGTTTGAAGCCCTTGGCCATGTTTCCTTAGCAAGCAGTGTGACACACCAGCAGCAGGTCTATAATGGTTGGTGCTGAGGACCCCTTTGAAAAACACCAGAATCACTTCCAAGACATTTACTCCAGACTATGGCTAACCACATCCATTGAACCATCTGGTCCATCAGTGTTTGGAGCACATTAGGTGTATTCCTGCAAGGCTTCTGCAGCATCTTACAGTTGAGGTTCACCTGGAAGAAATCCAGATAATTTGCTCCAAGACCCCTCTGTGAGCTCAACCACACAGCAGTAAGGGGAGACAACCAGAAGATTCACTCCAGAAGAACATTCCCTCTGTAAAACACAACATGGCTTTACACACACTCCTTGTTGGCAAGGTGCAGTGGTTGGTCAGGGTAGAGAGGGCTGGCTCCATGCTTGTGCTGTCTGGCAGAGCTGCAAGGGTTCTGCTCCTTCATTTGGCAATACCTGTGCTGCTGGTCCTCACGATGCTTAGAGAAGCTGCTGTTTCCTCATTGGGATCTGCCATGATTTGGGTGGTTCATGGCTTCACAGATGAGAGCTGCAAGAGCAGAACGTCACTAATCAGCAGGGACTGTTCCACACATCTCAGTGAGAATGAAAGTACTCAGCTACTTAGAAAAAGATCAGAATGGGATAGAAATGGACAAGGAGGCAAACCAAAGAGAGGAGAAACCATGTTTGTCCATCATCCTTATTGAGTAAAGCCCATGAGCTCCATCCTCTTCTCTAGTTGTGACATTGGCCATGTAGTATGCTATCAGGTATAAACCAGGGTAAGGTTCATTTGGACTGATAAAGACCCAGGTCACCAAGGATGACTTGATTCATTGGTAGCACCTTCAGGCTGCTGTGAACCTTCAGCTGACCTGGGAATGGAGGAGCATCCTTCCTATATCTACTCCAGATGTTGGTATAGGCCTTAGCACCACCATACATTTTTTGATAGCCATTAGGGTCCTACAAGAGGTATGATTTCAAGAGATTTCATAGGCTTTTTTCTTTCCTGAGTCAAATTTACAGGCTGGAGGAGATAGGTTTGTTGTAAGCTAGCTTGCAAATATGTTACTTCAACCAATCAGATTGCAGACATGAAAGGAACTTTGTCAGTGTTTTATAGGATATGGATCTTAAAGTTATGGACATGAAAGTTCATTTAAGAGGTAGGTTTGGCAAGGTAAGCCCTACAAGATACAGCAATGGGACAAACTAATAGTCATATGAAATGGATATTCAGAGTTTACCAGTGACTTTTCAGAATAAAAGAAGACCGATTATGGCACTACTGCTTTGCTAATTTGAAGGTGGATGTACTCTTACAGATGCAATCTGAGCAATTTTATGATGTTCCTGCTGTTGTTGGGCCAACAGCCAAACCTCAGTTGCCTTAACAACTTGTTTGAATGCTCCTAGACCATCTCAGTATGAGCTCAGCCAGGTTTAATAACCCTTTGCCCCATAGCAATCCTGAGTTAGCTGAGAGTTATTTTTAATCACACGTGGTGCCTCTCACCACAAGTGATCCATGCAGCCCCAACCATCAGCAGGCATCATTCATCTGCAAACCACTCACATGCCACATGAAAAATGTAGCTCGTGACCTCCTGCTCCCTGAAGAACAGTCGATATTAAAAGCAATCCCACCGTATTCAATGGTACAGGCAGAGGTCATATCAGGGTGGCCCTTACTAATGCACTGTGTCAGTATTTCTTTAGTGACCCCATCAGTCCTCTCAGAATTATCTTTCTTTAAAAGATGTCATGTCTGTCTGCTCATGAAGAAAACCTTCTAGATGAGATTTGATCTTGCATGTTCCTGCATCTAGAGAGACAGAATCATGGAAGAGGCATTCTGGCCCCTTTATTTCAGGGGGATTTTAACTCTGAAACTTAATGACACTTTAATTGTTACCTGTCCTTTAAGAGAGAGAAATACAGCCATTCTGGGGCTGTTAGGGAAATGGCAGGACATACACATGCTCAAAATTGCTAAAAATATATCTGTAAGCTCCTGGGCTGAGACTCAAGAGCATATGGTCTTCTATGAGAATGAGGGATTGGCAACCGTGGCACAAAGTCCACAAGTTCAGTCTTTGTTGTAGCAAGAGTAAGCGATTTTCAGTCGGCGTATATTATTTGTCAGAGAGTGTGTATGTGTGTTTTTAAATAAAACATGATTGTGTTTCTTTTGGATTGGTTTTGCATACTTTAAAGCTAAGTATCTTTCACCAGTTGGTTGGGGTTTCAGGCTCTGGCATTTTAACCAAACCAAATAAACATTCTCAAATTTTCATAAATGTATATGTAAAATCACTGGAAAAGTTAAATTTGCCATAAATCTGATCTTTCTACAGAGGTTGAAGCTACCATTTTAATTCTGCTACCATGTATTTCAAGCTGCCAAATTCCACATCAGAGTCCTAAGGGAATAGGAGAGTGGGTATGAAATAAGGTTGGAGAGGGTTAGGTCTGTTTATTTGCTGCCTTCTATATGTTTGGGGTTTAGATTTGTGCAGTTATTTTCATTGTCTTCCTTGCAACAACAAGACATTATGTCTGTAAAAGTGAACCTTGTATTCTCTGGGGCTTTCAGAAAAAGAAATACGAAATGCTGTGAGATTTGCAGTACAATGATGGAAACTGGCAGTTCTCAAATAGGATGAAATGATTTTGGTTTAGTCTTATTCTTGTGTATCTCTTAGTTTTCTACCATCCTCCCTTAAAGTCAAGTATTATCTGTGTTTTTTCTAGTGTTCCTCTAACACTTTTGCTCTCCACTTGGCAAATGCAATCCAACTATAGAGCACAGCAGAGCTGATAAATTAAGATACTTAAGACAAGAGCTGATTTCAGAAAACAGGCAGAATTTTGTGTGGTTTTCAGACAAAACCCATTGAGTTGCCTACATGACTTTGCCAGATCATTAGAGAAAAGCTGCGGTTGCGGGAGAGGAAGCAAATTGTTGCACTCATATTCCTGTCATTGTCTGATTTGGATTTCCCCTGCAAGAAACAGTCTGGAGTTACTTAATTACTGCTGATTACCTATTCACAAGAGAGGTTCTTAGTGGAAACACACATCTTCATGCCCTCTCCTACAATACTTGTATTATGAAGAAATAATTGCATAAAACAGCTGCTTCCTATTTCCTGCAGGCTGGCTGCTCTTGGGAATGGCAGCTCTTGAGAACAGCCCCTTTTAGTCGTGTGGATGGATCTGAGCACAGCTCTGCCCCTCACTACCCTGAAGACCAGGACATTTTGCAACCCCACATGTTCAGATCAGTGTTTCTGCTACACCAGTGGCCAGCAATTTCCTCCTGTGAACCTTCCAAGGATAGCCTCTGAGGTCCATGGTAGTTAGATGTGCTTAGCATGGACCCAGTGGGTTGCTGGCTCCTCCTTCTGACCCTGAAGTAGTGGCATTGCTCCTCTGGCTGACTTGGAGGCAAACCTTATGTAGGAAAAGCCCAGTTTTTGTCTCATGCTACTGGAAGTTTTTTGCCCATATTACCCAAGGACACCACAGTCATAGCCCCTACTATACAGAGGTAAGTCAACAGCCTTGAGCAAACTTTGAAGTCCACAGAGATAAGAAATCCCCACATGGGCAGCTTTAAGGGCAAGACAGCTCAAAATACCCATAAAGAGGAGTTTCTCCTGTGCTCAGAGTGGAAACTGCTGTATAAATTGAGCAGTTGCATCAAGCATTGTGAGCTACAGAGACTTCCAATGCAGACCCATCATGTCATTTATTTAAGCAGGCTTGTTCATGGAAAGTGGCTTGATGGTTTGGGAGAATGGTTTGTACACTGTGAGTGTTAAATGACCCCTGATAAATAAGGAAAGCCTATTAACAGGCTGCTCTGAAAGCAATCAGCCTTAATTATCTCAAAATGCAGGATTTGCCAGACTATAAAACCCTCTTATTTATTTTTAAAGTTTTGAAAACATCTGTAAGCTAAATATATTTGATTGTGTATTTATACAGTTACATGCCCATGTTTGTGGTGATGATTCGAGGAGAATGGATTCCTGCTACTCATTTCTTCTATACTTTCTGACTTTCTGACTGCAGCAGTTAAACGCTTGGTGTCAGCGAAATGCATATTCTTTCCCTGCATTTTTGGTCTTTTGAAGGAAGATTTGCTCTCACCCTCCCAAAACAAAATCCTCACCCAAAACCTACTTAAAAAGTCCTTTGATGTCCTCTTACTCAGTATAAATATACAGCATTCTAGATCTCAACCCTCCTCTTTTTGCTAGCCTAGGCACTAACTCTTCCATGTAATAAAACTTTGTTATAGGGCAGTTGAATGCCACATCTAATCACTGATTAGACCATAATGAGTAGCATGTTGTATTAACATACTCGAGCTTTAATTTCACCGTGAGCATCTTTCTTTATTCTGTTATAAAGGAGGGCAAGATGTAGCACACTTTTCATTGGTGTTACCAAGTGTAAGGAGTGGAATTATTTCAATTCTTAAGAAGAAACGAACCCCAATGCTGCCTTTTCCAGCTGCAGGATTTGCATACACAAAATGGAAATGCTTATCTGATGGTTCATGCTGAGTGCAGCATCACATGCAGTCATTAATGATCAGGATCTTTCTAATTCAGGTGTTAAATTTTAAGTGACTGTGCTGATTAATACCAAATAACACAAGGCAGGAGTGACTGCATTTTGCTCACAAGGGGGTGACTGCTGTGGGGATCTAATGGTGTCAGAACACCCCCATTAAATGTAGCTCAGCTGTGCTGCATTACATTTCAAAATCCAGTTGTGCAATCACCATTTCCAGCCCTATATTCAAAGCACTGTCCTCTATCTTACACAGGAGTAGCTAAATGGGTTGTCAGGCTTTATCCTTCTTTCTCTTATTGATGCTGATTTGGTGAATGAGAAAGATTTCACTTGTTCTTAAAAGTGCATGAGGTAAGAAAGAGCCACCGTTGGCTTTTCCATCCTCTGGACTTCTGATGATAGATACTTTGCCTGAAATCATACACCTCTTGTGTCACTTGCATTTATTTTGTTAGCAATGTCAATGCCAAGGCATAGGTCAAGATAAGCACTGAAAGCTGCCACCTCGACTATTGGCTGCTCTGGGTCAGTAGAGGCCAGCAGACTCCGTGCTCCCCCTATTTACTCATCCACTTGAGCTGCCGTCTAACTGGATTAAGTGATCCAATCCATCATGTTTGCAATAATCTCACTGAAGCAATTGATTGGGAAAGAATAGATTAATGTAACCCCATGAGCCCCACTTTGCTTTGGCTCATGATACAGCCACTTGCTCCATGGCTGTGGCCAAGCCCTTTTGAGACTGTGGGTGTTAAAGATTGTTTCTTATTCTCTTCCCACATGCTGGAGTGCTTTCCAGGCTGACAGTGCTCGCTGGAAAACACTGCTTTCCATATGCCTGCCATTGCTAGTCACCAAGGTGCTGACTATGAGGTTAAAATATATTTATTTATTTTTTTATATAAAACACAATATACTAAAGAGAAGTCATGCCTTAATCCAGACCCTGAATATCGTTTATGCTATTCCACCATAATGTTTACCCATTTTCCTTAAAATGCCTTTAACACCCTATTTGTTAAATTGCAAACAGATAAAACCCAAAGCAGAAAACACAGGTGAAAAGCTGGTAAGGAGACGTGAAAAGAAAAAAAAGTTCATAACCCTGCACTTAGATTAACCCTAGCAGCTTCTCCTCTGCTGCATTGTCTGCTCTTGGTGCTCTGTCATCTTGAGATTGCATTCATTGGATAGATCCCCAAACTAGTGCACCCCATTTGATTATATATTGTATATATATGATTATATAGTCTGGCTCCATCACCAGAGGTCGTTCAGGTTTGACTCCCCTTTACCTCACTCAGACCACAGAACAATCTTGTCCTTCCATTCATCCAGTCTCCTGTTGCCACCATCCACTTTGGTTGTGCTCATGTCCCTTGAGCATTGGCCTGAGTATTTCAGCCCTGCCCACAAGGGCCAGAGGTGATTTTTCTGACCTAGTTTGGGAAGTCTCAAAATAAGACATTTAATTCTGAGCTATTCACCCTACTGTCTCCTTATAGTCAATGGAAAGTAGTAGATGCCTCCAACAAGAGGCTCATCTGATCCTAAAATTGGCATCTAAGACCAGATGAGTGGCCTCTGAATACCTGTGGCTAGAAGGAAGCATAGTGTGGGGCGACTAACTTAAAATTAGGCATCCTTTCCTTAATGACTATTTTTACTTGGAGTAAGCCTAACTCACACCTCCAGGCTGGACTTGGGAAAGCTCTTTCTTGAATATCTGAAGTCTTTCCAGAGCATATTAGAGTTTTTCTCAGAGCCAGATGATGACTGTCCCTTGTTTAGGATGGAGTAAAGGGAAGAGAAAGTTTGGAGACCTGTCCCTTTGTCCCACTGCAGTGGTAGATCACAGAGGTGAGGGTTTGGGAGGTCTGTCAGTGTCCCATAAGAAAGGTAGATCCCTCCCCCAGGCAAATTGTGAGGTTTCTCAATGCTGTGAGAAGCCCCTTTCTGCCATACCGCATCTGTAGAGCCAGATGGCTTCAGGCTGCTCCGTGTTGGCGCACAAGATCAACTTCACTATCACTGAAAAAGCAGTTTGCTGGGAGCCCCTGGGCCGTGAACTTCCTACCTGATAAGCAGTGATGACAACCTAGGTGAGGCAGCAGCTGTACCTGGCTGCTACCTCTGACACACGTGACTGCAAGAGAATTAATGCCAGACAAGTCCCATGGCACATTGCAGGGAGCTGATTATTCACTATGTGTAGCAGAGCAGGTGGTCTGCTGTCAAACAGAAGGACAAGTGCTTTACTCCCCCAGAGGCTGGAATCCAAGAAAACACATTTCCTTGTCTTTGGCTACTCTAACAGAGTGAAGGGTTTTCTGAGCATCTTGGGCAGATCAGAATGAGTGACTAGAGTGATCTTTTGCACTTGTGATGCTTCATCCAGTGCAGAGTACAACCAAGGGGCAGTGTTGTCCCAAAGGTGGAAATGGCAGCAGCAAGGGTGGAAGAGGGCTGTGTTGTCTGTCCTGCCTCTCCCCTCTGTACACCAAACACTACACAGCATCCAAGTTAATACACTTTTATCAAATGCAAGAGGAAATATCGGTGAAAATGTTAAGGTTGAGGGCTGGTAGGCTTGCTAGTGTTTAAAATGGCAATGGCTTTCAGTATAGTTTGTGTCCCAGTATGTAACTTTCATGTGTTGAAAACTGCCAGGAGAAACTGCTAAAGGTGCAGTTAGTAGCTATTGTTGCATTGTAAATCAGATGGGAAAATGAGAGTGGGTCAATAAAAATAAATAAGAGGGATGGTCCCCTGGGTGGCACAGAAAAGCCAGTGCTTTTGTCTGAAAATTACGTATTTCTCCCTCAGTAGTCAAGGATATTTCATTATATATTAAAACACAGGTGAAGCAGTACTGAAGTGATTTACTGATACTGCTCCTTGTCTAGTGCCCCACAGTAACTGCATAAAACTGAACTGCTGCAAAACAGTAGAAAAGACCCTCCTGGTTGCATTCTGGGTGCTGTTGCCCATTATCTCCTGTTTGAAACATGCTACACACAGGAGCATCCTTTCCCCACAAACCTCTTATTAGTCCTATACAACTTCTCCAAGATATTCATATTTCTTATAGTACTTACCTTCCTGTCCATGCAGTCTGGTAACAACACTGGAGTTACTCTTCTCTAACTAGAGTTCCTCCAATCCCCATCAAAACTTCACATGGACCCCGGACTTTGCCTCTGTCCCTCTTCCAAGAAGAGATGTTGGTTCATAGCTCTTAGCATACTAGGGTAAGCTGCCCAAGTCATTTTTACTCCTCGGTACAGACAAGTTTGACCTCTGGCATTTAAAGATCAAAGGCTCCTATCTGACACCATTGTAAGGTCTAACTTCCACTTCATTTGATCTGTTTATATGGCTGCTATTTTCCACATCATTGACAAGGCACTGGGTGGGTGATTTGTTACGAGGTTGACAGTTATAGACCGTAATGTGTATAAATAGCCCCTGTTTTTTAAGGTAATCAATGGAAAAATGAGTCTCAAAGTCTGAAAGGTTACAAATAGATGTATTTACTCCTGCCTTTTGCCAGCACAAGGGGCAGGGGTCTTCACTGGAAACATTCACACGAAACATTTGTTTCATGGGCTGCCCACGAGCCAAGACTGCAGCAGCTCTGTGGGTGACAAAAGGGCTGTCTCTTTATTTTGCCATCACAGAGAGCTCTGCTTTGCAGTTGTGCTACTTCCATACGATAGGGTTTATAATGTGTGCAGGTGTATAAGGCACCCCACAGTTGTGGGGCAAAATAGCAATCAAGCCCATCATACAGTGTGTACAGATGGTGCTCGCAGAGAGGAATAAGCATGTACATCATACTGCTACCCAGCAATGAATATGGCTTCTTCCTAAGCTAGAAGATGCAGCCAGACCCTTGTGTTTAACAGCCATGAAAGGACTTAAGCACTCTAAAATTAGCTGTTTCCCTGACCTCTTTCTTTTTGAATCACTTACACCTTGGGCTCCGCATGGTGAGAGCAAAAGATTCCATTTTAATGACATACTGTATGAAAAGTGCTCTCTTAGGTTCATTTTGAACTAATGCTTGGTGATATTGCTGCATGCCTCCTAGTTCCTATATTATGAGAAAAAAAACAGTACTATTTTTCTATTCCTCCTGCTGCAGTATTTGTGATTTTACAGACCTCTGTGTTTAGCTCCTCTTCATCACTTTTCCAAGCCCCAAAGTTCTCTGTTCAGTTTCCTCCTTTGTGAAAGCCCTTCTACACCTTTGATCATCTCTGCTTCTCATCTCTGTCTTCTCTGGTTTTTCAAGATGAAGTCAACAGAACAACACAGAATCTTCAAAATACAGGTGCAGAGAGATTTCTGCAGGGCTGTAATGAAGTCTGCATTTTATCCTCAAACCCTTCTCTTAGGTTCCCTAATGTTCGCTTTGCCTTTCTCATCACCACTCAGTATGAGCCAGTGATGTCTCCAGCATCTCTTTCATGACTGAAATCAGCACTTTAAAAGCACCATCTTGTACATGTAGATAGGTTTATTTTTCCCCCCATGACTCTTTTTACACTAATTGACACTGAATTTCTTCTGCCATTTTAATGTTGTATGATTCAGTGCTCCAACATACTCTTGTAGCCCCTTAAAACTGGTTATGGAATTGATTCTCCTGAATGATTTAAGTCACCTGCAAGTTGTGGTACTTGTGTCCTTTCTGGGATTGTTTAAGAGAAGGGGGAAATAGCAGAGATGCAAGAACAGACACTACCATTGTTGTGAATTCGGTCTCTGCTCTTCTTCAGCTCTATATACAGGAGGCTGGGTTTCTGCAGGGGGTCAGGGAAGGTTTGCTCAATCTGTGAAGACAAAAGGGAAAGTAGCACTCACAGCGTGTGGGCTGCAAGAGGAGCTGTTGCATATTGCATGCACATAACGGGCCTTTTATGGCCCCATTAAAGTCAACGGGAGTTTGCCATCTGCTTCAGCAGGGGCAACCTTAAGGTATAAAAAAAATTACATACCGTTTAGATAGTGCTTTTTCCTGAGAATCATCTGATCATTGTCATGACCCCTGAACTAGGTACAAGTTATCACTTAGAATCGTAGAATCATCCATCCCTGTTCCACAGGTAGGGACACCTTCCACTAGAGCAGGTTGCTCCAAGCCTCTGTGTCCACCCTGACCTTGAACACTGCCAGGGATGGGGCAGCCACAGCTGCTCTGGGCACCCTGTACATCTCCTCTCTGCAAGGTTGAAGTCATTCCCCCTTGTCCTGTCACTACATGACCTTGTAAAAAGCTCCTCTCCAGATTTCTTGTCAGCCCCTTTAGGCAATAGAGCTGCTCTAAGGTCTCTCCTTAAGGAGCCTTCTCTTCTCCAGGCTATAAAAATCCAGCTCTCTCAGCCTGTCACCATAGCAGAGGTGCTCCAGCCCTCAGAGTATTTTCATGGCATTCTGTTTTTCAGGAGGGAGAACAGAAGCTGTTACTAATGCAGAGATTTCAAAGATCATGACTGTCTCTCATTCTGGCCATATGTGTCTGAGCAGAGGGAATGAGAATCAGATAGGGAATTCTGTCAGCCTGTCTTATGGGACATCCCCCAACAGCAGGTCCCTATCATTGTCTTAATTCATGATCTCTTTTCTCAATCTTGCAACTCCGTCACTTCACAGCAAGGTGGTAGACTGTTGGGAAGGTTGTGAGCTAACTAGGTGACAGTGATAGTGAGACACAATTGCAGAAGCTGTAATAAGCACTATTGATTTTGAATAAACACGTGAGTAGTATTGACTTGGAGAAGCTGTCTCTTAACAAGTAGAAGGACTGACTGGTTCCAAAGGATGGATTAGTGGAAGTTCCTTTCTGAAACTGGGTAATACAGTTTTTAGTCACAGATATGAAAGCACAGTTTGATTCCAGCATCCTTTTTTCTCAGTACTGTTGACACATAAAGGCATACATACACAGGGCTTTGTAACTGAATGAAGAATGAAGGAAGTGGTTTAGATGCAATAGTAAAAGAAGTGGGACAATGAACAGAGTAGTGTAAGCAATTGATAAGTGAACCATGATCTGGTGCTTGAGAAGAGGTTGACATCTGAATGACACAGAAATGCTAAAGGGAAACAGAAGAAATGTTTTGGTGAAACAAAGCAGTGAGAAGCTGGGAAAGACAATCAGTGAAAACTTAGGAGTGTGATTTTCCATTCATGGTTTGCAAAGTGTCCCCTGTGGATTTATGGCTTATGGATGAATCCCCAGCCATAAGCTATATCTGGATAGAGAAGTCTGGATGCCCCCTACCAGAATTTCTACAACAGTTTCCCTTTCTTCCCATTTACAGCACAGCAATCTTCTGTTTTATATTCACAATGGCACGTGCCATCAGTTCCCACAATCATAGAATCATAGAATAGTTAGGGTTGGAAAGGACCTTAAGATCATCTAGTTCCTGTCATAAGCAGGGCACACCTCACACTAAACCATGTCACTCAAGGCTTCATCCAACCTGGCCTTGAGCACTGCCAGTTGCACAAGATTCCCATGGTGACACCATTCCCGGAAAAAGGACATGGGGGCAATGTTTATAGATGTCTTTAGATAATGAATGGGCAGAAAACATGGGTGTAAACCTGTCGCCTGTGATCCTGGGTGGTACTCTGAAATAACTATGGAAACTCACTCAAGCCCCAGCAGTCACCAGTGACCCATAGATCTCAACATAGGACCCTGTCACCCTAATATCCTATGGATATATGGATTATATGTGCAGTAATGTTACTGATACATTGACAGAAATAAAGAGATTGAGCTCCTTTGCATAAAATCACACAGAAAGCATAAGTAGGGCATCTGGGAGGCAATCCCCCCTATTTCTTACAACACTCTAGTTGTTTTCTCAGTATACTACCAAGGAGGCTGCTATATGCAACAGGGGTCTACTGAAATGAGGGCATTCCTTCTGCACATGCATATGCAAAGATTAAAGAGAAAGCTTTGAAATATTTTCAGAAAAGGGGTCAATTATGTAGGTTTTACATGGCTTGCTATTAAGGCCAAAATTCACATCATTTTCACAAGGGCTGGAGGATACCAAGGCAAAGATGTAAAGGCTGGAGTCCAGATTTGCCAGGAAGAAAGGAGGGAGAATCAAAACATTGTTAATTATATCCTTCAGGAAAGGACTCATGGATACAAGTTGTAATATTTATTATTGCTGGTCTAAGCAAGAACAGGGAGGAACTCTGACTGTGGCACCTTCAGTAGCTTTTTGCAGGGGAATCTACCTGTAACTTGAACAGCCTACTCAAGGGAGCACAATATTCTTCCCCCTACCTATCTGAAGTCTTTAGCACCAATGAAATAATAACTTGAAAGAAAAGTGGTCAGCAATAATTTCTTTGGACTTTGCAAACTCTTTGATGAAGTTTATTACAAAGGCTGTCAGGAAATCAGAGACGTTTGGTGAAAGGTAAAGTATTGTGTCACTGATTAAAAAAACTGGCCATGGTATTAAAACAAAGCAGGAATGACTGGGTAGTTATTACAATGTCAAACACCTAACAAAAGGCTATCAGAGGGAACATATTAGGTGTCTTTTCATGCATATATAAAAGGCTTCATTTAGAGGAATTAAGATTATTCTATTTCTTCAATATCCAGCTAAAACTCCAGAAGTATTATTTTTCTGAATTAATATTAATATTCCACACATTCCTAGGTTATTAGAAGGCTACTGAAAATAGGGTCTCCTGAAGTAAAGAAAAGGTGAGCTTTATAATTCCCTGTTCAGGGTTTGATGTGTTTCTCGAGTCTGGGAAGGAAGACTGGGTCTTGCTGTTGGAAAAGTGCATTTGTGTTCATAGTTTCCACAATGGAAAAAAAGAATGGAGAATGGGTGGGAATGATCAACACTTTATACCTAAGACCAGAAATTCACTGTAGGTACAGTAAAAACATTTGGACTCAGATAGTGTTTTTCAGAGAAAATCGTAGCACCCTGTGATGTACACAGCTTACATCAGAGGGGAAAACATTTTCCTATCAGCTTTGTATACCCTGCTATTATTCCTGGCTTCTTGGCATGAATTATCTAGGAACACAGAAATGATGGGATAGTAGTACGCCACTTTTCTTCTAGAGATGTCAAAACATTTCACAAAGGCACTGATGTCTCTTTAGCATAGGAAGACTGAGGGGAAGGAGAGCTGGAGGAGGTACCTAAAGCCTGTGTGATACCCTGGAAGGAAACCTGTACATCCTACCTCCCTATGTAAGTGCCCTTTCCAGTAAATTGTGGAGTATATTGTTACCAGATGAAAAACCCTGACCTTATCTTTCAGATTTGGCAAAAAGAGGCAATGAATAGTCACAACTGGAAAACTAACTCTGACTTTTTCTAAAGAGGAAAAATATAGGACTGACCATTTATCTCCAAATTGAATCGAAGTCTATGCAGCTCTGCGTGAGCATTGTTATTTTCCTTTATCAGAGAAGCATTGTTTTCTTGCATGAAATCTGTATGTTCAGTAGATTTAGTTTTTCAAGCAGCTGGGTTATCTTGCACTGTGAAGGCTTTCTCTTTATCTCAATTGCTGTGCTTTTCTCAGCGAGGTTCCCAGCTGCTCAGAAATGAGTATGGTGCTTTCATCTGTCTTTTCGTGCTCTTATTAGGTATGACATGTTCAACAATACCTGGATGTAGGAAAATAAGCAGGTTTTAATTTGGTTTTTAAAAATGTAATAGTAAGGGGGAAAAAAAAAAAGCCAAACCAAAACCAAACAGGTAGAAAGAGGTTGCTTTTAAACAGTAACAGTCCTGCCATGATCACACACTAATGATGCGTTTCCTTAGAAAGATGGGTGCTTTCTTCAGTTTGCTCTAACACATAATTGCAGCCAAACCTCATTTATCCACAGGAGACAAGAGAACAGAAAAGTGCTGAAATACACAGAGTTGGGCCATAGGTGCTTTTCAGGAGATGGTGACACACAATTAGGATTAGCGTATGTGTTTGATCATTTGGCTTCTGGTAAATGCCTTTTGAGAGATTAGGCTGTGGATTATCCACTTTTTTTCTGTCCTGATAAGCATTTTTTTGTGTAAAGAAACTCTCCCCTGGCATGAGGGGGCCATGGTTTTAGAGAGCATCTGTTGGCATAACTGAAGTACCACCACAAGAGGAGAGAAATGGGGAGCAACTACTTGGAAGGATGAGATGCTTCAGTAGCACCCTCTGCTATGAAACCAAATAGTGTTCAATGTTAGAAGCAAATGCTTAGAAAACCAAGATGGAACTGCCTAAAAATTGGTGTCAGCCTCACAGCTATCCTGGAGGATGAGCACATGTAATGGGAGAGACAGATCTCTCTGGCTTTCAGCACTCAGTGTGTTGTCATTTCTGCTCGAGTTTGCTCTCTTTCAGTGCAAGGAAGCATTTCCTTGGCCCTGTGAAGACAGTACTGAGGGTTTCATTGTGCAAAGAGGGCCAAGTATGTTAAATCATGGCCATACACAGCATTAGTCCAGGCTGTGTATGGCCATTACGTGGTTCATTTCTTTGTTTGCAGTCTGAGGAAGAGAGCAAAAGGAAAAGGGATATGACAAGAAGCAGGAAGCAGTGTCTTCAGGAGGGAAGATTATATTTGCAAATGCACTCATATTTGCATTTCCTACCAATAGTTACAGCATGCAAACCAAGTTTCTTTTCACAAAGTTGCTTGGGCTGCAGTGTTGTTGATGGTTTATGTTGGCAGGCTGCACTTAAATCAGGATGTATGAGAAGTCATCACCCATCCAGTTCAATCAGCCCTCCTATAGGAGGGATAACCTGGGGGCCAGAAAGCCCTTGACCAACTGCTCTAAATCCATCAGATCCCAAACTGAGCTCTGATAAAACTAGCATCACTCCAGCACTAAGAAACAAGAGGATGGTTTCTTCTCTGGACCACAATCACTCTCCTGTCTCTGTAACAAAACATCTTTGACAAGGAAATCATTATGTTTATGCAGAGAGAATGCACATTTGCTCTGAAAATGTCATTATCAGGTCCAAGCTAGTGTCATTTGTATAAGAGTGGGCTATTCACATCAGCTGGAAACATTGCCAGCAAACTCATTCAGACAAGTAGATAGGAAAGCAGCCTGCAGACTGCTCGCTTTGGAGTATTTTCCTATTTTCCTATTGCAACCATGTTTATGAGATACGCACTGAGTACTGAATCACTGCAGACTGTTTCAGCATCTAACCAACTGAGTATTTGGCCTCCCTATTTTAAAAGATGTAGTGATATTGAAGTTTTAGATACCCGAGGCTACCATAAGGACTCTAACCCGTTTTTCTTTTCTATGTGAAACTCAGCTAATCTGCACAATAGCCTATTCCATGTTATTAAAGGCTTGTTGGTAAAGGTTTGATCTACAGCCCAACCCTCATGGGTTGGGCAGCCCAGGGCAAAAGAGATCTTTGTCTGCTGTAGTTTACTGAAGTTTTCTGTTGAAATAGATTACCAGCAAAAGCCAATGCAAGTGTGCTAAGGACTTTCCCTATATAAGAAAAAATGATTTAAAAAAAAAACAATAAAAACAACAAAATACAATAAGCTGCTTCTCACCAATGATCTGAATAAAAAATGACAACATTGCAAGTAGAAATAGGAGTCCTGAGTTAGACTTTCTCTTAGTAGACTTACTGTTACAGCAGAATAATATAAATATAATATAACCCTCATTTATTAATTTCTGGGGGTTTTCTTTGCATTTTTTTCTCTTAGCTGAGATTATTTTTCTAACCCAATATCTCCCAGACAAATAGGCACACCAGCTCTGTGACTGGGGAATGTATTTAGGTTCAGGAAGGCTGAGATAGGACAGGAATCCCTTCGCTTACTACTGCTAGATAAATCATCCCACAGAACCATAGTCTCCATGTCTGACAGTAGTGTTTACAAACTGCAGTGCAACAGGATGAGTCTTCCTTGGGTAAGATAATTTTACCTCCCAGGTGGTTATCAATAGCGGGCAATAAATTCAGTGGTGTTTCTAAATGACCTTTTAAAATGAGGGCCACTTGATTACCTACAAGACACTGATTTAGAGCAAACCTATATAAGTCGGTACAGATTTTTCAATATCTGAGATGTTAAAGATGTTCTTAAACTGCACTAAAATAATAATTTTTTAAAAATCCTTTAATAGATTTCCAGATTACTTATGTGAAGTCCTGCAGGCATAGAAAGCACCTTGAGGAGGAACTATAGCTATTCAGCAGTGGTCAGCTCTGGCAGGAAAACACACCCTGAAGGTGAGGATGAAGCCATGGTGCAATAGCCTCGAGGGGGTGTTTCCAAGCCCAGCCACAGCAAGGTCTTGGAGACACTCTGGGGAGCACACAGCAAAGTCACTTCAAAGGATCATTGGCTGGAGGAAGAGTACCTCCAAGGGAAGAAGAACAGATTCATTTTAGGGAAGAGGGAGACAAGGACAGGAACAAACCCCCAGTTCTGGCTCTCCAAGAGCAGATCCATGTAATCACAGTGATTAATAATAGCAATGGGACAGCACCAGGTGGGTGTCAGTGCTGCAGTATCAGAGCTGACCTTGTTGGAGGCCACTGCCGTGCAAAAGAACACAGAGTCCACAAACGTGAAGAAAGTGTTAGTGGTGATTACAGGCAAGAAGTGATTCAGTACCTTCTCCATTGTTATTGCTATTCCATTACTATCGTGAACTTATTGTTAATAATATTTCCTAATATGTACCTGCTCAGCATAAAAGACAACCCAGCAGCAGTATCTGCCTTCTTAGCAAGATCCTGCCTATACCTGACCTTATCAGGGACCCCAAGAGAACCAAAGTTCATAATGTGGAGTCCCCTTCAGCTCATTTCACCTTTGAACACCAGCAGTGAGTTTTCAGCCTCCTGATACAGGTTTCTGCCTGGTTAAGGTCCATGTCTATCACATGAGGTTGCTGTTCTATTTGACATGCAGTACAAGCCAGGCAAACTGGTAACCTGGTGCCAGCACAGCCTGGGCTGCCCAGATAACGGCACTGAGCCCAGGTGGCTTCACTCCCACCTTTTCACAGTCAGGTTGAGATGTAGCTTGGATCAGTATTATGGATGTCCCATTAACAGGTTAAGGGGGACTATAAGGAGCAGCTTGCTAGTGATTTTTTGTTAGGGGAAAAAAAATAAAGGATCTAAAAATGTGCTTGTGCCTGGCAGGTTTGCTCTGCAGAACTAATCCTTTGCATTTCTTTTGCATCTTCCATCTGTGATTTCATGGTTAATTGACTTATCCACGCAATGTTCCTCTGAGATACAGATTATCTCCACTTTCAGAGTGATAAGACTGCATGCATAGGGGATTTTGACGTAATTTGCTCTAAACCCTCAAGGGATTACAAAGCGGAGGACACAGTAGACCTGGGTCCCTGCTCTGCACCCCCATGGTGGGCTCCCTCTTCCTATGGAGACACACAAGAAATGGTGCTCCATGTGGGTAAGAGCTCGTGCTGCACCCTGTGAAAGGTAGCAATGCCCCAAATGTTCAGCAAGGACTTTCTGCGTCTGGCCACAGCATGAAGCATGAAGCTTCTCTTGTGCCACATATATGAGCCCTGAGACATAAGCCAGGCCAGTGCTCATGGAGAAGTACTACAACCACCATCACCTATTGGTTGTTCAGTCTGGGGAAAAGAAAGCTACAGAGAGACCTTATTGCACCCTTTCAGTTCTTCAAAATGGGCTTATAGGAAAAACTGGGGCCTCAGAGCATCCTTCTAGTATCTGAAAGGGGCCTATAAGGATGCTGAAGAGGGACTCTTCATTAGGGACTGTAGTGATAGGACAAGGGGTGATGGGCTCAAACTGAAACAGGGCAAGTTCAGGTTGGATATAAGGAAGAAGTTCTTTACTGGGAGGGTGCTGAGGCACTGGCACAGGGTGCCCAGAGAAGTGGTGAATGCTCCATTCCTGGCAGTGTTCAAAGCCAGGATGGATATGGTCTATTGTAAGGCACCCCTGCCCATGGCAGAGGGTTGGAACTGGATAATCTTAATGTCGTTTCCTACCTTAACTATTATATGATTATATGATATGTATGATCTTCTTAGTATTGGGGACCTTCTGGCAAGAGACCTATGTGACAGAGCAGGAGGGCATTGTAACATTGCTATTGAGAAGGCAGGTAAGAGATAAATCAGGGACTTTGCAAACCCACTCAGTTCTCACATCTCCATGAAGCTGATGGATTCTGCCAGTAGCAGCTGCAGGGCTTTTCATGTGAGACTTTAAAGCTTTGCTTGAGACGCTCTAAGGAAGCGTCAGTACCCTACAGTGCATTTTTAATAGACAGAGCAGCCAAGGTGCAGAACTAAGTGTCTTTCCCAAGTGCATCCAGGAAGTCACAAACCTGGCAGTCAAGAACAGGCTCTGATCTGCCCTTCAATACAGGTTTCAATCCATTAACTTGCTCTGAAGAGAAATAACCATCCCATTCACATCTCTTTGGCCACCCTTTTTCTGCTGGTAGCAGATGAGAGTAGACCTTTGCCTACTGTGTCTGTATGTGCCCCAAAAGAAAGTTAATGGCTATCCATCCTAAATTGTTCACAATGAGAACAACCAGCTATTGGAATAATCTCCCCAGGGAAGTGGTGGGTTCTCCAGTGTTGGATACTTCAAAGATTGAGCTGGAGAGGATGTTGGGACATCTAGTCTAGATTGTGCTTTTGGCGAGAAAGGTTGGAGCAGGTGATCCTTGAGGTCCCTGTCAAACCGGTATCCTATGTTTCTATGGAATTTGGTGGATCACAGCACTTCTGCAGACCTACTCCTAAAGCTGTGGTGTTAGAAAGGTACCTGTGGAAGCAGGGAGCTCTGTTGTGATTTCTTGAACCTATTGATGCTCCGAAGACTAATGGCAATCCTGACACTGCTCCCTTGTCCTAAAAGCATTCAAAATGGGTCATTCTTGAGCAACAACACGAAGTTCATCCCAGGGTACAAATCTTGTGCTCTCAAAATATCCATTGCAAAGATTGGGAATTGGTGGGTTTGGTCCTGTGCCGTTTGGCAGGAGGAGAGCACTACACAGAGGCATCTCAGTCAGTCATTTACCTACAGAATAATTGGTGGTTATTAAGTAGTTAATTAAGGAAGATTAAATGGAGTGGTGAGGGAGGGGAGCTTGACATTAAAACAAGTTTGGCAGCAGTAGTAGGCGCTGTATTTTAAAGGTTATTCAATGGAAGAAGGGGAGGAAATGAAGTTATCGTCAGGGAACAAAGGGGTTAAGACAAGTAGGGACAATCTTAGCAGTGCAGCTCAGTGTTTAAAAAGGGAAACCAGACTATACCCTCCAACCAGCTCCAGCTGGTGAATAAGATCAGTGCCTCACCTTGCAAGTTGCAAATGGAATGTGAATTGGGCTTCCCATCCCCAGGGCTAATTCTGGACAAGCAGATGCTCAGCCGGTTGAGAGATTAAGTCAATGTGAACCCACAGTATGTGGAGGAGAGACTTTTTAGGCTATTCATAATTACTTGACTTTTCTCTCCTAGAGTTCTCTCTTCCGCAGGATCACAAAGCATTACATAAACCACAGTTGGCTAAGCTTTTTGATGAAGGTTTTCCTTTCCTATTTTAAGTAGTTGGGTAAGGGTTATTAGTTTTGTTCCACCGATGAGGAAACCGAGGCATAGAAAAGTCAATATACCTCTACCCAGAAATCCCATTGAAAGCATCCCCTGACTACTGAGAGCTGTGCAACAAATTCTGGGAGCCCTGCCAAGACAGCCAAGTGCCAGGATCAGTGACTCACATTGTCATGGAGGGATGAGAGACAATTTACACCAGTGCAGTTCAAGCAGTCAGAGCTGGGTTGGGCTGATGCCATCGATGCAGACTGCACCAATGCACTGTATCCACTGCTGCCTCCAAAGACAGAGGCTGGTGGCAGAACCAGGTATGAAATCAAAACCAGACCTTGAAAGCACCATCATCATCTGCTCGTAACACCAAAGTGATTCAGCTGTTCAGTGAGCTAAATCACTTCTAGGCGATTGCTGTCATTCTCTTTTTGCTATTTGAAGGCTTACATTCTTGTACCACTCTTCCTGTCTCTGTGCCTCTAATATGGTAACTATGAAAGCCAATAGTAAATCCTATGTATGCATTGACTGCTGGAGTTAAAGCCCTTCATACTTTTAGCAGGAGGTCATATATAATCCTTAGTAGAATGCAGATGTCTCATCCTAGGATAGGAGGTCATCAGCTGCAGCTCTTTTCCCACAGAAAAAGCTTTTTTTACACACACAAGCATATATTTTAAGAGTTTTTCAACCCTACCTACTGATGTCTAAACCACCACCTACTTTTATCACCTCTTTCTCCCACCCAGTTCCTTTTGTCCATATTCTCATTGCCATTTCTTTAATACTGGGAAGGAGTTGCCATCCACTGTAGTGTTCATTTCTGGAAAGAAGCAGGAAAAAGGTCCCTTAAGTAAGCGACACATAACAGGCTGAATAGGTAAAGGGGATAGAGGAGTGTTGTGGTTTAAATGACTGCTACTGCTGAACCCAGGACAAGGAGTTCTGCTCCTTGGCCCCAAGAGCTCCCAAAGTTCCCAGGGATATTTTGACATTCGGAGTCCATCAGTGCAAATTGCAGCAGTGTGATGTCCAATGGTGTCCTCTAAAGAAACTGGCTTGGTGATGAAACCATGTGGATACTGAAAGGACCACCTGGCAGAGTCTTCTCTAATGCCTCTGAATCAGCAGTTCTAGATTCTGAATAGGAGCAATGCATGTGTTCTCTCTAAATAGTATCTCCTATTGGCACTGATGAAAACAGAGTATTAGGCTTCTCTGGGCATTTTTCTTATGGGCTCTGTTATGAGCTGGTGAGTTCAAAGCTTAGACATGGTCTAGTGTGAGGCATCCCTGCCCATGGCAGGTGGTTGCAACTGGGTTACCTTAAGGTCCTTTCCAATTCTAACTGTTCACATTTGCAAGGTGAAACACCTCTGGAGGTAGGAAGACGGAGTAGCTCTCTCTGTATCTTGCCTATGATTCAGTATTGCTCTTCCAACCCTGGGCTGTTCAAGGACCTGGGAAGCTTGCTGTGACCTCCAGCTACAGCAAAGAAGCTCACTTTTGTACATCACTCCGTGTCAAACCTCAGGAAATGGCTTTCCCCACATTTGGAATTAGTTTTGCAAGAGTTTCAAACAGAGGAAAATTAAAGTCCAATGGAACAAGTCGTTGAAAACCTGAATCTGAGGCAAATCCCAAACTGGGTTCTTTTATTTCCTAGGTAAAATGTTTCTTAGAGGGTTTGTTTCCTGGCATATGCATCCTTTTCCAGAATAAACTCCAGGTGTTGATTGGTTACTGATTTCCAGGGAACAAGCATTTCCTGAACTAGCCCCTTGCTTGTCCTGGACCCTCCAGACAGAAGGGCAGTAAAGGTGATTCTTAGGTGGGGATTGTTGGTACGGATTATGATTGGTCTTCATCCCCAGTTTATTGACTGATTTGTTAGATCATTAATCGCCCTTGGCTCTGATCTGCACCATTAACTAACAAACTTGTCATTAGCTCTTGGAAAATGACCAGCTCTTTTTTGGGCTTATTGCACTGAGCAGTCACTGCTGTTACATCCCAGAGGGTGTGAGGCAGGGATCTCCAGAGCACTGTTTGCTTGGCTCATCGGTGTTGTATGAATGTCAAGCCATGATGTTTCTTTTGCAGGGATAAAGAGTTATCTAGGATGCTGGGGCAGTTGTGGGGTTCTTTTTGTTCCTTACTTAGAATCATAGACTCATTTAAGTTAGAAAAGTTGTATTACTTTAAGGTTATCAAGTCTAACTGTTAACTTAGCACTGCCAAGTCCACCAGTAAACCATGTTCCTAAGTACCATATCTATATGTCTTTTACATAACTCCAGGGTTGGTGACTAAACCTCAGTACAACCTCCTTTCAGGTAGTTGCAGAGATCAATAAGGCCTCCCATCAGTCTCCTTTTCTCCAGGCTAAACAATCCCAGTTCCCTCCTTATCCCATCTGCTCCTCATAGGATTTGTTTTCTAACCAGCTTCATTGCCTTGAATTGCTAAAGAGAAGTATTATTTTACTGTAAGAAAGGAAATTTTCTCTCTCTGGTCCCTTGTTAAAACATAATGAGTCAGTTTAAATTGATGTTGGTTGATTGATATGATAGAGTTTTTCTGGTTTCTATCAGCAGAAGGTCTTTGCTTGGAATCTTATATTCAAGTCTATAAAAGGTGTGGGGCTGAAAGCTATGGAGATTAAAATGCACAGAGAAAGCAAAATGAAGCTGGACTCTGTCCATCCTTCCTCAGTAGTGTTTCTTAGGCCACATCTCAGATGGCCGAGGATAAGTCTCTCAGGTTCATAAAATCATAGAATAGTTAGGGTTGGAAGGGACCTTAACATCATCCAGTTCCAACCCC
>JBAFWW010004178.1:0-13927 GCA_036873685.1 Agapornis canus
ATGATCTTAAGGTCCTTTCCAACCCTAACTGTTCTATGATTCTATGAATTCCAAGAGAAGAAAACATAGAGGAAGAAGAGAAGAAACAGAGGATTAGCTAGCATTTTAGGGCTTGACCCATGAATGAGCTCGGCTATGAGGTCTTGGACATGTCAAAACAGTGCAAAAGGTTTTAGAAGTCCAAGTGGCACCAAATTTCATAAACATTGATGAGGGATGATTTTCAGGACCCTGGTTTTAGCTTCAGTAGTCTACATTCTAGTAGTATTCTGAATTGCATTCATTGAACCTTACCCTTACATATATGTTTCAGCAATGCAAAGAAAAGAACCTTGAGAATAAAACAGTACTAAAGAGTGGAAGTATTTGGTAATTTAATCTAGTGTTTTGACTTCAGCAATGATTTAGAACCAGATGATATTTGAAAACTCCAGTACTCATCCTGTAATGATGTAATAATTTGTTCAGTGTTATGAGTAAACAAGAAAAATCTCTCTAGTGGTCACTGAATGAGCTAAAGTATGACCCTGATGTCTTTTATGATCCAGGGATAGCAGAACATGCCTTATTTCTCCTTTCATTTTAGATTAGCAAGGCTCCAATTTTTTACGGCCTTGCTTTGTTCAAACTGTATGTAGTGGCCACTAGTGTGTTTTGTTTGAATGAAATATCATAGCCAAGTTCTGTATAAAACAATGTTTTCTGGCAAGGAAGGCCAGAAAGCTTAAGAAAAATGGTGAAATGAGGTGTTTGCTATACAGCAGACATCAGTCCTAGAAAGCATTTTTCAGACCCACTAAGTTTTCTTAGTGAATACTGAAATGCGTTTATATGCAGACTAGTGCAGTCTGGACAGCAGCAAATTAATACATTTTTGACACTAGTTAATTAAATCAAACCTGGTGACCTTCTCGTAATTGGGAATTTCAATAATTTCAGTGATTTATGAAGCACTAAGCATAGTTACAAAACTCAAGAAAGAGAATATATTATAGATTTGTTACATTATAACTTGATAAGGGTTTTAATTGGTGCATTCTAATTTCAGTTGCAAAGCTTATTATAATTGTGGTAGAAGAAACTGCAATCAATTAGTTGCAGCAGGACACTGAACTAACTTCAGAAAATACACTTACCATTTTAGGGCAAATAAAGCTAGACAGGCAAAGTAACAAGATAATTACCAAAATCAGTGTGATGTTTTCTTAATTATCTTAAAAAAATTGCAAATAAAAAGACCTGATTTTTGAAGACCACCATATGTACTATACAATTAATTTAGAAAATGTGTGACAATGTGGTGCTTTGTCCCAGTTTATTTAGATTTATAGTGTAACTTTAAATATTGGGGCTTCACACAAGCCAAGAAAAAAATTGTCAGCGACAAAAATGAGAAAAATACAGCATATTAATGAGAAATTTTTATGTAGATGATGTGAAGGGAAATTTGGGTCCTTTTGTTCAGTCTTCTGAAAGACAAGGAAAGAGAAGAGCAGGTTTAGGGGGAACAGTTTCTCTGTCATGATTTTTCAGACTCTTTTAATGGTGTACAGCCTCTCCAGTCAACACAAGACCAAATCTTCTTTTAATAGGACAGATGCAGACAAAGGGATTCTTTTTGTATGTTTTCTAGTTATGCTTTACTGCACAAGAATTTCAGCTCATAGAGATGGGGTGTTTCACTGTTTGTACAATGGCATGAACTAAAACATTTGCCCAGGAAGAGGAAGTCTGAATTCTGGGAATATCTCAAACTTATCAGGTGTATGCCCACATTGCCAGGAAATTGCGCTAGTCTTCAAAGTTCAGATACGTGGAGTGCCTGATGGGCTAGTGCTGCTGTTGAGATTAAATCACTGTGTCACCAGGAATACAAGAACCATGGAGCAGGAATATGGGAAAGAGGACAGCTGATTCTTGCCTTTTTTGTGGGGTTCTTAGACAAGTTAGGGGGAACTTATGGTTTAGCCCTACTCATAGCAAGTTTTTCAGATTTTGTCTTATGATCCTTTAGATTACTAAACTTTCCAATAAAGGCTGTGAAAACCAAGTGAAAGACAGTCCAATATGGTATCTGTAACTTTTTTACTCCAAATGCAGTGACCAGCCTCAAGAAATAGTGACCAAAACAGTTAAGAGTCTAAAACAGAGCACAAGGGTTGCTTCTACCAGAATGTCATGTATACTAAGAGGTAGAAGACATTGCTTTTACCTCACTATCCACAGGTAAAGATGCTTCAGCTGAGGTCTACGCTTCTGAAGTAAGTCTTATATGTGCAAAGCTATTGAGAAAGTTATAAGGTGCATCACCATCTTCTCTTCCTAAAAGAGTTAACCATGCTATGAGTAAACTCAGATATTATTTTCAAATGGATTAGTACTATTAGGTAGCCTGAATCTCATGTAGCTACAACCACTGTAGCTTTTCCTATAGAATTTGTTTAGTGCCAATGGAAAGAGGTGGATATCTATGTTAAGTGATATGAATCATCTTTCACAGTTTCTTGACTGTCCTAAATGCATTGGCTAAGGGAGCCCACCTTAGATTGCATCTTCTCTGATAGATGGAAAGTATAATCAGAACCTCCTTCATGTCTATGAATATATAAAGGCTAATGAGCTCTATCCTTTCCTTTTACCCCAGGGTTATGTATCTGAAATGCAGATCATTGCTGTCACAGACTATATGCTGCGTGGGGTAAGCATTTTGAATAGCCTGATTTTCTACTGTACAAAAAGAAAGACACTGTAAAAAAGAATAGGATTTATAATGTGGTTATTGGACAGCTCAGTCCAAAGACTGCTAAAGCTCTTGAGGGTTTTTCCATCAACATATTTGGAATCAAGCCACTAATGACTAGAAAGAAGGGAACTTGGAACCTAAGATTGTTTATTTGAATTTTATTTGAATTTAAGTAATGTTAGATGCAGATTAGTACTCACTAGTATGTCTGGCTGCTGTAATAAGACTTTGTGCCAAGTCTTTCTGTCAAGCAGCCAGTGTACTAAAAGAACAGAGTGCATAGAACATAGCTGCAAGTACCTAGTGGATTAAAGACAGAGAAATGTGATGTGTCTGGGGATAGCATACATGGAATCATAGAATAGTTAGGGTTGGAAAGGACCTGAAGATCATGCAGTTCCAAGCCCCATGCAGCAAATGGTATGGAATGTCTTTTTCTCTCTTCCATAAATTTGACCAAATTAAAACAAAATAAAAAAATCCAATTTCCCTATCTCATCTTTATTGAGAAAGTGTTCTATGCTCTTTAAAAGAAGCAAAACATGGAGCTCCTGTTTGGGTGGGCATGTGTATGTAAAGGGATTTTCTTTATGCGTTCCCAGTTATTACTCATGGAAGGGTCTTAAACAACTTTCTTTTTACATGCTGGCTATGTTTAAGAAATCAATTTTGATGGATCCTTTGTTAATTTACTTTCCAATTAACACCACTAAATCTTTGTTTTTCTCCAGCAGTAAAAAAGAAAACATCAGAGGAGTTACAATTTTTAACAATGATTTAGAACTTACCATGCCCCAAGGGTAATTATTATAAAGGTGTAGGACAGTATCTGAATGGTTTTTAGGGCCTGAATTTTGTACCTAAGCAGCACAATCTGTATATCAATTATTCCAATGGCATGATGAAGGGAATTCTGGAATACCATAGTAAATCACAGTGCTGCGATTCTCTCAGTTGATTATGGTTTCTATAATAAGAAAATGCTCTCAGTCCTACCAGTGGACTTAAGCCAAACACTTAGTCCAAAACTGATTACAGAGCTCCAGTCCAGAGATTAATGAACAGTTTGTTACCTTATGTTATATTTTGGCAGCACAGGGATTAGCGTGTTGATAGAATCTGGACTAAATTAATTCTCTTCAGAAATAATGAAAAGTGATGGACAAACAAATGAAGATTATTCTGTGGCAAAACCATTAAATTATACAGAAAAACATTACTGAGTGTACAAGGTAGGAAAAAACCCACATCAAAAGTGTATTCCAAGGCATATGGAAATCTCTCTAGCTTCCCTGGATTTTCAATTACCCTCCACAGAAAAAGAGAGCAGCAGCCTAGCTCAGGGACAAACGCATGTTGTTGCCTCAGCTATATCCTCAAGATAAAGCATACTTGAGCCTGAGGAAGAGGAAAGGTATGCAAACAGCCTGTGACAATCTGGTCACTGGAGTGCAGAGTATGACAATGTACCCAGATTTACTACAACTAGCACATAATTCATTATTATACCCATCAGCTGATGAGCCTCCAGACTGCATTGTTATGAATTGCTTATGGGGAACTCCAGATGATTATAAAAGGTAATGTTCTCTCTAGTCACCTGAAATAAATATATTCCAGGCAGTAAATACTATTTTTGCTGTGCAGGCTATTGTGGAAACACCTAATTGATTCACCACCACCAGCATGTTACACCATACTCAGCAATAAACATCTTGATTCAAATCCAAACCAGGTTTTGTAGCCACCATAGCAGAAAAACTTCTGTGAAACCATCTGTGACTGTCAGATCTAACGGGTTGGAGGTATGCACCTTCCTAATGTAAGCAAGATTTACCATAAACCAAGGCTGGGAAACTGCATAGTTAAATGCTAGAGTGGATAAATTCTTGTAATTCTGTTAGCCCAGCAGGTGACTATTCAACCTGTTGCTCATCCTCTGTATCTTTGCAGTGAACTTTGCTTACAGGGACCACTTTTAATGTAAGCTAACACTGACTTGTTAATATTGAATAAAAATGATACTTGAATTTCCCATTTGCATTCATTATTGATCTTTGTGATTAAGTAAAAAAAGAAAAAAAAGCACAACCAAACCAGAACTTGTGGCCCTGAAATTTGTGAATTATTTCTGATATCCTCTGCAAAATATACAGTCAGATTTTATGATGTCCTTCTGGCAATACTAGTAAGAGTCCACTTCAATAAAAACACCACAATATAAAGAAGTAGCCTGACTAAGCCAACTTATAGTACATATTTATTTTGGTGATGTTTTCTGTGACCAGATCTGAAATTGCCTCTGAAAGTATTCTTTTAAAAAAATGCTTACTACTACACAGTAATAATGTGATTAAACAACTTCATTACGTTTGTATAGTCACATTTTCAAAGGTAGGACATATCAGAACAAATTGTGCATATACAACATAATGAATGTCACATATTGTGAAGAGTCATATTATTGAATAAACATTATAAATATGCATGTTATGCATAATGTCACACACATTATGAATATGCATGTTGCATATTTTTTTTCAGATATGCATTTTCATTAATATTTTCAGGAGTCACTGAATTTTCCTACCAAACTCTAGGAATAGAGGTGAAAACAGAAAGCTTAAGAGATGTTTTTTTTCAGTTTTCATAGGTGACATTCAGGCAAAATGAATGCTGTGGAAGCTTTTGGCTTCCTTGAACATGTAGTATTGTGTTGACCAAGGGTATAGTCTGTCTCATAAGAAAGGAGAAAAGCAACTTCATGTCTGTCTGCTATTCTACTAACTAGGAGGAGAGAGAAGGAAATATTATGGGTTCAAACACTTCATTTGAGGTACACAAATTTGATAGATCCACAGCTGCTGAAGATTTGGAAAGAAGTGATTGAGAAAGAAGTGGTTGAGAATCGAAAAGTAAGAGAAACAGTGCTAATAAACAGAGTAAGAATTAGTGATTCACAGAAACTACCAAAGAGCTCATTTGAGGAATAAAGAATTAAGTAAATTCAGAGAAAGAGTAACAAGATCTGCTAAAACTACCGTCACTCTTAGCTTGTTGGATCCCAAGACAAACAGAAAAAGCAGCAGTGCAATAATTACAGCTTCTGTTCTGAGAGCAGGCACGTGAACTAACACCTCCCTTTAAAGTTGCTTCTCAATAAATAAATTGGTTTTGAGGCCTTACTACTAATATGTTTTGCAAGCTACCCTCCTGCTTGTACATCCCAGTGTGATCTTTGGTTTTCATTTCTTCTTTTTTTTTCAGTATCAGAGGCATAACATTGCAAGCATATGTCAGCTTGTGAACCGCTATAATCTGCATATTCTTTCTAAACAACGTCTTGGTAGCTTTCCCCCTCCCCCCATATATTTAGATGATTATTATTGCCCATATGCGATAGTGGAGCACAGGGAAAAAAAAATACATGCTGTAGTGGGACAGAAATAAGCTTTCTTAGTAGAAAGTCCATATAGCGTGAAAACTCTTTTTTGAGCCTTGCTTCATGCTGTTACTGCAAAACGGAGATGGACCCATCCTGGTAGGCTGAGACATAGGTGGGTCAGCAAGGATGGCAACTGCCCTCTTGGAGCTGTGAATCTGTAAGCAGCTGTACACAAAAGGGAGAAGCATATTCTGAATTTCTGAGAAAAATTCTAGTCATTCTTGTGTGAGAAGAGAATATCCTCTAAGAAAATATATAGCAACAGCTACATTAGCCAGACTAGGAGAAGCTACAGTTAGAAGCTGACAAATGCTTTTGGGGACTTGTCGTATTAGTCCTCCAAGAACAATGACCCATTGAGTCACCATGAAGCCATACACCTACAAAATCTGCTTAGACACAAGGTAATGTACCTATCATGCAAAATGCTTAGTATTGGTCAATAAGACAGAACATAATTCAAGTACGTAACCTCTGACACTTTTTTGGCTGTTTTCAGGCAACCAGTTATCCAAAGATGTCCTCAGTTCTCTCTCCTACCTTAGGTATCCCATTGTAATGAATCAAAATGGAGGTAATTGCACGTGATAGAACATATGGGTTGAGAAAGAATATAGACAAGCTGAACTAGACTGAGAAAATCTAAGTACATGGCCTCAGAAGCTTCTGGCCTGTCTTCAGCTGAATGATCCCCTATAGATCCCTGTGATCCATTCATTATCTGAAGAATTCCATTGAAAAATGGTTGCAATGGTTGTAGGTTAATGCAGATGAGATGGATTGAGACATGCATTTGAGATAAATGTTCCTTTGAGACAATGTACTCTTTTACACCAGATTGTACCTCCTTTTTCCAAAACTTACAAGAGTATGGCCAGATGTAGCTAAGGTCAGGCAGCACGAAGGTAGTACCTACTTTCTTCCTACATAATTTTTCCCCAATTTCACAATATGACTTATACTGTTCTTTCTTGGGTGTTCTACCAGTAGATGAATATTGATCATGAATCTTTCCATATTATAAGGGGAATTATTTTTCATTCACAATTCAGTAGAGTGATTGGCTGAAAAGATTTCTATTTGGAATAGGTCTTTTTTTGGCTGAAATAGGAGTTTCAGTTCGGGTCACTGGATAGTCCCCATATAATAAATCATGATTGTGGACTAAACCAAAGTTTAAATATAGGATAAGTCTTAGATTATGGTGGAACATGCCCTGAAATGATTTCCAAGAAAGTCACCAAAATGGGCAAATTATCTCTGTTGTAAGGACAATTATCCCTATTCTAGTTGAATGGCATCATGGCTTTTTATGTAACATCTATTTTAAGTAAGATACACAATCATTTACTTAGTAGAGAAGGGACTGAAGATCAAATCTTCTTTCCTTACAGGAGAACATGCCCATCAGTCATCTGCAAAACTAATTTTTCTGCTATGACAGCATCTCCAAGTGATCACTAATTAATTGCACAACTGGAAGAGACAGCCTGCAGTTCCAAGCTCTGAAGCTACATCCTTCACTTAGTATCCCACAGACTCACTGCCAGGGAGTCTGCTACAATATGTGGGTCCTCTTAGATTAGTATTCTTACTCTCCTTGTGCTTCACTTAAGTTTCTCTCGTTGCAGTTTAAGCTCATAACTTCTTTCCCAGGAAACAGAGAACATGGGAACACCCACCCTAGGCACTGGCTGTTACCTAATCTGCTCTATTAAGAGTGTTTAAAGAATGTATGCTGGCAGAATAGACAGAAGTTTTTAGATGGTGCTGGAGCACACTTGTGCATGTAGAGTTGTTGAGAAATAGTTGTCTGTAAGGATTTAGTGGTGGAAACTATGAAATCTATGTATTTCAGAAAACCCATACTTAAAGGGTAGCCAGTTAATTGGTGCTGGTGAACACAATCTGTACATAGCTGGAAGCAGGATGTACAACAAAACATAAAACTCTAAAAAAATCATAGATAAAACTAGATAAAACATAGATAAAAACCAAAATAAAATTTAAAAAAAAAAACAACAAAAACAAACCCATAGATAAAAATACAACTATGCACACTGTCTGGGCAGTAAAAGTCTGACAAAGTAACTTGTATTACCTTTAGACATTAGGCCCACATTTAAAACTCAAGCATATATTGTAATAAAGTTTCTTTTTATTATTATTTTTAAAGTTTCTCTTAGGAATGACTTCTTAAAACCATTTAATTTTTTTGCATCAAAAATCTGAGAGGTATTACTATACAGTGGAACAGTTCAATGAAGAAGCAAAAATTATCCTGGGCCACATCTTGTTGAAGATGATCTTACAAGTGCAGCATGTATAAAATAATAGAAGAAGACAAAGTTAGAATAATATGACTACTTGGTATAAGTACCAAAAAGATTTATATCAAGGATTTTTAGCAAATTACATTTTGCTCTCATTTATGGCTATTAAGTAAATGGATATAAATGAACGAATTCCTCCATTTCACAGTTACAAAGAGTAAAAAAAAAAAAAGAGAGAGAGAGAATTTATCATGATGGACATCTTGGCAATTACTTAAATCTCTAAAGAATATTCACAGAGTACACTCTTAAAACTGTAGGCAATATTAAATGAATTCCCAGCTCCACCATTACAGAGATTAGTTCAGTGTTGTAGCTTTCTTGACAATTCTATTGTACCCTTTTGCTCAAAAGATTTTATGAGTGAGGCTCCACTCTTGGCCTGGTCTCACACAGAGAGATCCCACTGAAGGAATACAGCTGCAGTTGTTAACTTCCACTTCTCTTGCTTCAGTTGGTTTATCTGTTTGAAAGAAATTTCATTTATGTGAAAGCTGCAGGATATCAGATATATCCATTAGCTGACACAAAAAGAGTCCTATTTTATTTTCTATCATTCTGCAGGACTTGATTGATGACCAAAAATCTTAGAATTCCAACTACCTGGGGAAAATAAATACTCAGTGGAGGATATATAATAAAGAGCAGCTAAAAGTAAAGTGACAGCAATCATTGTAAGGCCTGATAACTGAATCTCTAGTGTTCAACATAAATACTGGGTTTAGGTGCTTTTTATGCATTTTACAGCAAGAGCCAGATGTTTGATATCTAGTACGTGCGTTTATATAAATTAGTCCCTAACTTGGCCAACTTTATGACATCAGTTCATCTTGAATTTATACTTTGCTTTAAAAGGTCACAATTACAAAAAAACTTGCAAAGAAAACATTGAGACCTAGCTTTCCTGCTCCTGGCATATTAAATGTATGTTCTGTAAATACCTTAAGCTACATACTTGTGATTTTATGAAATGCTGCAATCTTACTACTGTGTATTTTGCCAGATCTACAGAATACACCTATGTGACAACAAGTAACTAAATATTTCCACATGTGTATAAAGGTGCATCTGAATAAGTTCTTTTTCTCTCTCCAAGTAGCTACAACTTTAATTCATCAGAAATATACAGTATGTGCACCTGTTTATTTTATCTAATTAAATATTGATCATAATGGGCTCTTCAAGCATACTTACAACTTGGAACAAACCAAAAAACAAATCACTTCCTGCAGATAGTAGCTGAGATAGCATTACAAAAATTTAGGCTTGTATTACACTGAAGAAGAAAGCATAGTGCCCTTTGGCCAAGGCCACTACAATGTACAAAATTGACTATGATCTGATAGGCAGTAGGTATCTATGCTGGCCAACAAGGTGTGCCATATCTTAGCTGTGCTCCACTGTCGTGCTGCCCTTCTCTGTCTTTTCCAGCCTTTTATTTTACTTTCTAAGATGAGTATGGATCTATGTGGGCTAGCAGTAGAAAAAAGTAAAAAAGAGATGATAGGCCATGTTTTTTGTGCTAGAAAAGATGACTTTTATCCTTAAAACAAAATGGTCTATGACTGTATGAAGGACGATGCCTTATAATATATAGATTAATAGGAGCTAGCACATTGACAAGGGAATGTATCAATAAAATCCCTACTGAAGTCGGTGGGAATCCTGTCACTGACTTTAATAGTGCCAAGACATCACCCAAGAAATTGGACTCTTTCTGTCACTGAGTTCTAGGACACAACTACATGGAGAATAGATTTGCAGTCATGTGAGAATTTACTATTCTGCCCCTGCATTTGGGTCATAATGCTGTAAGAGTGAAGAGGTCAGGATTTATTTTCTCCAGTAACACATCTGTTTAGAATTGACACAACCAATAAGTAGGCTAGATGAATAGATGTCACACTCAAAATTAATGACCTTTTACAAGTTATTATAAATTCCTTATAATTGAAGGTGACTTGAAAAACAACATGTTACAGAAATGTGGCACTGGTATAAAACTCTAGGAGTCAGTAATTGCCAGAGGATATAAATAATCCTGAGATGCCGTACTGACCAGCTCATGCACTTAATGTAATGGTATGAGATTAGTTTGCAAAAAAAGGTGGAACATTAAAATATTCAATGTATGTGTTGGGACTGGGGAGAGAAACAACAGAACTCTCATAGGTCATTAATTTTCTATAAAGTTGGAGAAAATTACCACCATTAATAAGTTTTCTTCTGCAGTTTATTCATCTGGCCAATATTGTCCAGTGCTACAATTTAAAAAATAAGATAAAATTTGAACTATTATGTAATTGCAAGTAATTGTTTATGCAAAGTGTTTACTTCCTAGTAATATGTTAACATTTATTGGCAAATTATTAACATTTTCTTGCCATTAACATGAATGTGCATGCTGTAGAATCTTAACAAAGCACAAATGTTTAGAGAGGGCTGCAGTAATTTTTTTCAATGGAATCAACTTTTATTTCCAGCTGAAAACTGAACAAGACAGAATCTGAGGACCTCTGGATAACTATCGAGGATTCTGGTTGTGTGGCTGTAGTAGCAGCCTCTGCAAGTCTGCACAGTATTTGCAAACCCCAGGTCTGTTCTCTGCACTGGTAAAGTTCATTAGCCAGCAACAGAGGTGCAGTATGGTAGATGCAGCACTTTTCAGGTGGGTACGTATGTATGTATGTATGTCAAGTATACTTGACTGTAAGCACATATTCAAAGAATTTATTTGGCTCAATATGTTTTCTACTTCATATCTGAATGGTGTACATTACCGATGTATCTGTGGCTTGCTAGACATACAGAAACCCTGTAATTGAGCATAACAGCACTGGTGAATGCATGAGAGAGACTGGCAAAGATAGTTGAAAAGCTCAATCAGAAAAAACCCGGTTGTTTTTGCTTCCTCCACAGCTTCCTCACAGCAGTGGAGGCACTCTAAGGATTTGTATCCCTTCTGCCACAGGGTGTTTGTGTAACTGTGGAGCACTGGCTTTATTAACAATGACTTGCAGTTCCATAGGCCTTTCTAGAGCTTTTGAGCATTGTTCTCCAGAAAAAATAACGGAGCAAACAGAAACTTCACTCATTTAACCATGGATTTTTACAGACATTTGCATGCTGTATAGAATTCATTAGTGATTATTTTTTTTCTTATTATTATTATTTTCATCTGTTTTGCCCTGGCATGGATATGTCCCTTGTAAATCTCAATCTGATTATTAATACCTTCTAGGACAAGAAAAGACTTAGTGGCCACCTTCCAGGTTTCTGATGTAAATGATATTTTAACCATTACTTATATCTTCCTAACAGCTCAGGAGTCTATTTTCAATACTTCCAAGAATCTACAAGCTCAAGTGTTTGGGCTTGTAGAAACAGCCAAATTCTCAGCCTACTCAAATCACTTCAGACTGAAAGTATCTCACAAACACCAGGTTCTCATTTCTAAAGAACTCTTTTCCCTTTAAATACATCATCAATCCCAACAGGTTACTGGAATGGTCACTTTCACAGAATTGTTGAAATTTATTTCACCTTGGTCTGTATCAGACAGAATGATGTTGCCATTTATGTATCTGACTGCAAGATGTACATGGGTGTGCGCCTGAAGAAGCTTTAACTATCCCAAATAACAAATGATGTGATGGATTGCAGACTTCAGCATATCCTAGCTGAAGTAAATCATATTGAAAGCTTTTACAGATACAGTGGCTTGTCACCTTACTGGATGAAAATTATAGATCTAGTTGAAGCTGGCTATCCACATGATGTTTCTTTGGAAGTGTCTATTTTATATATTCTTGTTATGATTAGATGAGTTTGCAGGGATTCTCCTATCATCTCTCTGTCTCTTTCTGACCATTGAGAGAGCTGAACCCACCTAGACGAGCTAACTGACTTTGCAATGACTTGTGTCCTAATATTACCTTCTTTGGTACCTCCTCTTCATTGGTGCAGGGACACAAACCATCTAGATAATTGCCAACTTAAAAATGTCTGTCATTCTAAGGTCACAGCTCCTCACTGCAGACTGGAATGATCATAGTAGTATTCAGTAATCTCATACCTATCTTCCTTTGAGCAGAAGACATTTGTGTTGTTTTTGCTTCTCATAGTGCAGAAGATGGGACAAGTGGAGTTAGCATAAAAAAGTAACATTTTCGTTAATATTAACAAGGACAAATACTATGTGGTACCTTCAGCCACCAAGAATTGCAGTGGTATGATTCAGATTCTAAAAATTGTAAACCTGTATTAGAAAGAAGTATTTTTTTTAGTTTTATTTTGATCTGCTACTGTTTCAGTTGGTATAGAAACCAACAGTAGCAGCAACAAGAATCAAACTGAGAATTCTTTTGTATAACTCCATAAGCTTACATTTAAAAGTGCGACATACATACCACATATCTTTTGTAAGAATTGGCAGTAATGCATATGTTACTACAACAATCTTCAGGGAAAATAATACTGTACGTATGGATTAAATTTCAGAGACATATTCCTTTGTTTTGCAACCATTTTTCTTTAAAACACCAAAATAATTTCTTTCACCCTCTCTCCCCAGTTTGCATAAGCAATTCACTCCTGCTCCCAGCTACCTCCTTGTGTTGTTTGAGCTTCTCCTCTTATTTCTAGTTCATCTATCAAGATGTATTTGGCTTTTTTTTTTTTTTTTGGAGATGACTACTTCATTTCACTGGGGAGAGCAATATGGAAGGCAGGAGATGAAAAGCAGCTGAAAACCATTTTGTCTTAGGATAAATGAATAGACTTTTACCAAATATTCTCAGAAGCACACACTCCAAATCTTTGGACTGACAATAAGCACTGGAAATTTCATCCAAATGGTATTTTTCATCTGATAGCACTAAGCTTCTGAAAATGGGGTTTTACAAGACTGCTGCTCAGTCATACCTCTTTTTTTTTCTAAAAGATTTAGAATTTAAGTTGAAATTGTTTGATGGCTTTGTATTACATGCTGTCTGAATAAAACATACTTGATTTCTTGTGCACACTGGATGACCAGGTAAGCTGCACATTATCTATTTGGTCCCTTCTGAATTACTTTGCTTTTGCAGCTCAAAGTGACTGACAGCAACACAAGGGCTAAGTGTTCCAGAAGAGCAAGCAGAGACTGCATTTATAAATTGCTGACTACTGCACCAGGAGGAAAAGCCTCCCAGTGAAGCAATAATTACTCTGAAAGAAGAGGGTATTTCCAATCTTTGATACTGAAGACAGATAACAGGCAATATGGTAAAATTTTCAGTGAACTGAATGCCTCCACATGCATTTTTACATAAATTCTTCTGATTTATTTGCTCTTGAGGTTTTTCTTCTTGATCTCACTGTCTCAGGATATCATACCTTACGTACAGCTGGTATTCGCTGTGTTAG
>JBAFWW010004178.1:14573-34140 GCA_036873685.1 Agapornis canus
GTTGGAACTAGATGATCTTAAGTTCCTTTCCAACCCTAACTATTCTATGATTCTAACTGTCCTGTCAGCATGAAATATTGCAACTCTAAAAACCTGTAGAGTGTAGCTGGCTTTAGGATTAGGCTGTAGAGTTTTCAGGATCAGAATCTGGGCTGAGGCACTACTGTTTGCTTAGGTCTTACTTTATTTTCATAGAGAATTCTTTTAAAATGTTCTTAAAGTTTGAGTTCCTTTACATGGTGCAGTGTGTATGTGAGAAACAAGCAACTGGGATCAATTTATGCAACTAGAATTCTAAAGAAAATACAGTTCCATCTCTTGAATTGCCATTTTTACTCCACCTGAGTTAATGGGAAGTTGTAGAATAATCCTGAATTAATATATCTCAATCTGTTATGGAGAAACTGACAAGCTGTGATCAATATTCATGTGCTTTTTTCTCTTGTAAGCTCATTTCATGACAGCAAGAGATTTGCTGTCTTTTATAGAATGTATCACAGAATGGTTTAGGTTGGAAGGGACTTTAAAGATCATTTAGTTCTGACCCTCCCTGCCATGGGAAGGGATACCTAAAAGAGTCATGACTTTGTCATGACCTAAAAGAATAATCTCAAGTGTTTATGACTTCTTTTTATTAGTTAGCTTACTTAGGTATTAGTTTTGTTAGCTATTTTAGTTTTACTTTCACATTACAATGGTTATCTAGAAGGCCAAAGTCTGATGTGAGAAATACAGCATGCAGATTTAGTGAGATGGATAAAATGCCCAAGAATCTTAAGTGGGAAATCGAAGGAACAGCAGAAAAAAGCACAGGTACAGAGGGTACAGTTGCTTAAATCCAAACTGAAATGGTAATAAAGATTAGAATAGGTCCATTGTCTCTCAGTTTGTAGTTTGGTGTCACTGGAACACATTTCCCATAACTGCCTATGCTTTTCATGTATTTCTGTCAACTCAATTAAAAGATTCTATGTATAAGGTGAAAACACTATTTTAGCTTGTGGTGTTACCTCTGAAACAATGAAACAACAGAAACAGTAAACTTTTTATTGCACTAGAGTGACATTGCAGTCAAAATAGTAGCAACCTGGAATTCTACTTAATATAATTTATTGCCAATTAACAGAAATGGTTAATTTAAAAAGGAGAGTAAATTAAATGAACACTTAGGGAAAAAGTCCTTTCTTTCCCTTTCCCCAGGCACCTCTCCTTGCCTCTTCCTTATCTCCACTTTCTTTGCACTACAGGTTATGATCAGGCCCTTTGGTGATGTGACAGGTGGTGTAGGAGCCTGGAGTCAGTACCTGGTGGCTTTTTCCTGCTGCTCTTTCCTTCTTACTCCCCTGCACCTCCTTGTTTTGCTTGTTTTGTCTGCTCTGGTATGATTTCCTCTATGAGTTGGAGTCCCTCAAGATGTCCCTGTCCTAGTGTGGGTCACCCACAGCCATAGTCTCTTGGGAAGTTCCTGACCTGGCCTTGGGTTGCCTGAGGCCACAGTCCCTTAGAGACAGAGATCCTTCTTCCAAGAGTGTCTCCTGCAGTGTCCCCAACAATCCTTTTCCACATATCTCCCCATATATTGATGCATGTGTCCTCCCATGATATCTCCTGTGTCTCCATTTCAGTGTCCTCCTGTGCCTCCTGCTTCCAGCAGCTATCGCCCTTTTTCTTCAGTAAGTTTGAGCAGCATCACCAGGTGCTTCTGTGTGATGGGTTGAACTCTGGGCAGGCGGTGGGGTACATCATTGATGGATGTGACCAGCACAGGGCAGCTTCAGTTGCCTCCTCAATGATAATTGTGGACCCCACTATTGAAATCCTGACATCTATTTCTAGCACAAGTAGGTGTGCTCTGCATCATATGGCTAAGATTAAAAAGCTAATGAAGAAGCTATTATTTAGGAGAAAAAAATATGCATTTTACATTCTGTGGCAACCATAAAGAATTTTAATAATGAAACTTTGAATGAAAAAATTACGTGTGAATAATTTTTGTGAATTACCGCGATCATGGAGGGTTCTATATAATCACAGATCCCTGGATTACGAGCCATGTTCATCAGTAATTATCAGTCTATTCCAGATTTGCAGATTAAAAATTGTGCTTCGTGAGTTTTCAATGCCGGGCAACCCATCTGTGGTTTCTGATGCTTCCCAGGCTGCAGCAGAGGATTTCAGAAATCAGGGATAGCTGTTTTCATGCAGTACTTACTGACTTCCAACTTTCTGCTCCTTCACCACCATCATGCACCATCATGCAGTCAGGCACTGGCATACTCTCTCCTGCTCCCAATAGGCAAATCTGGTAGAAGTCCTGACATGAAAATTTGTCATTTTCCCTCAATAACTACGGATTGTTGATCTCTTCTCTTTTGGGTTCAGCTTTTTAAAATTATATTATTATTATTATTATTATTATTATTATTATTATTACTAATCCTACTATTATTTTAAATTCCTCTGAGATGCTGAAACACTGCTTTTTGGGAGATTTTGTGTAGCCTGAGGGCCTCATTGTAGGATTTGCAAAAGAAAACCTTTGTTTAGAGCACTCTGTCTTCCTCCTTTAAGAAGAACATAATTCTTTCTGTCTTGGAGCAAAGTAGATTATAGCTGGACAGATAGGTACTTGGAAAAAGAATTGATTTTATTTCTATGCTGCATTGATTATTCCCACGTATACCACCATTAGTCATACCCAGGAATTTCCTTGCTGGGAAATGGCAGCACAAACTGGTTTGGAACTGCTCTGCAGCTGTTCTAAATTACACTTGGATAAGACTGTGAACCCTTCCAGTTTCTAGCTGTTTGAAGGTTTAGCTTTTAGTATGAGACCATACCCAACCCAAGACTCAATTCCCTCTTGAAACAGTTCACTATTATGTTGATGTTTGAATTAGCAATTTACAAGGAAAATTACCATAAAAACCAAATCTCTGAAAACTGGAAAAAAAAAAAAAAACCACACCAAAACCAACCAGAACAGTGAAAAGAGAAGTAGACTGGCAAGAAACTTTAAACTGCGCGCAATGTGAAATGGTATCAAAACAAAAGATCAACAGATGGCTTCAGCATGAAGATTAGCAGTGTTTTCTAGCTTTTATTTATTTTAGGGGCTCAGTACCAAGAGGTGCAGGTCTCCATCTGGTAATAGAATTCCACAAATAATTTAAGATGAAAGGCATAATATATGTTTAATGATGCCTTCACATTGCTGATCAAAGCATTTTTTCTAACCAATTTTTTCTTCATGGTTTAATTTTTCTTCCTTTGCCCATTTTCTTCAGTCCTATTACCCTTCCCTGACTCCCATGTTGCATAGCTTTGCTATCATTTTTCCTCTACGGTTACAGAGACTGTGTTTACTGAAGACAGTGATTCTTCAGTGACTGCCCCTCAATTTTTTCATTCTTCCTATTCTCTCCTTCCCCAGCCCACCATAAATTTTAAAACTGGGGAGTAGTTGAATTTCACCTGTTTTGTGTATGTTCTTAGTGTTTGTTTTTCTTATCCTAATTCCATTAAGCTTGTTTGTCAATGGACGTATGTGCACATGAAGCATGTTGGGCATATGCCCTTTCCCTAAGTAAGCAAGAGTATGTCGCTTCTCAACCTGACAGCATGGCACAGAGAACAGCTGTGCCACGTTGCTATCTGTGGACACTTCTGTCTCTGAGGAACCACAGAGTGCAATAAGAAATATGTTAGACAAGAAAAAAAGAATTACAAAGGTTAGAAGACCTTGGTAAGACCTTTCATCCTTCCATGTCTCCATTTTCCCTCTCAACTACTGCTTTGTCTACATAAAGCACAGAGTTCCAAGCACAATGATCTCTTAGGGTTTTAAGCTTTGCTGTATTGCTAATATGTCACCTATTTTCATCTATCACTGCTGAGAGACTTAATAGAAATTCCACAGAATTTTGGAAAGTGTCTGTTTCTTCATGAGCATTCTACTAAACATCATGTTTACCTCTGCCTGACAAGAGGTTGAAGATATTAAAGGATGACCTCCTGTCCTTGCAGCTAGTTAGACTGCTACTGCTAAACCCAGGACACCTTTGGATTTGGCAAGACTTGTATCAAGCATACTAGTCTGAGGCAGCATGTGCCCATTGCAATGCTCCTTGACTTCATATTCCAGTGCTGGCTTGTCACTAAACACAGCAGGAGGAGAAAAGTGGCTCTGAGCCCTGCTCTGAGTACACTCAGCTTCCTTCTTTTTAATTTCCAATTCATAAGTGAATTTAGAATGGCTCAGCAATGCTATTGGCAAGTGCTTCAGCTCCAGTAGCTTTTATATGCAGTGTTAAAAATGTCATTCTTTTGACATTCATTGTAGCAAAATGTGGTCTCTGGCACAAGCTGTGGTTGCACAGCTCACTGCTCTGATATTTTGATTGTTTCCCCTATTTTTATTCATTTCTGTGTTTCAATGTTAAATACCATTCTCCTGTGTGCTATGTGGAGATGATATGTTCTTTCCTTTGCATACATGGGATTTGTGTGAATTAGTACTGCTGTAATTACTCTCTATAAATAGCTGCAGCAGAAGTAACTAAGTTATTAGTCAGTCGGAGTAGCCCCATCTGCCATATACCTTGGAGACCTCACAGTACTGCTACAGGATAATGGTCTCCTGTTGCTGGATAATGGTCTCCTGTTGCTATGCAAATGCAAAGTCAAAACAAATGTGAATGATGACATTTTATAGAGCAAACATAGAACTGAGCCTGCCTCTGATAAATATTTTACCAAAAGCATTTCTGTTTCTTAAGCAAGTGAAATGAATACTTGCTAAGGCAGTATCATGTTGTAGATGAGAAGTGACTTGGTGAGATGTAAGAGTGGTTATCCTTTTTTAAATCTATGTGCCAAATAACTCATTTTATATTTTGATTTCAAGACCAGCCACTCTCTACTAACTATTGCTCCTTGAAGCTCACCTGCTAGCTCTTATTTAGTTTTGGTTTTGACTTCTTTTCATGTTTCTGTGCAATTCTCCCTCATTGTGCAACAAACAGTTTTCTAGTTAGTGCTTGTTTAGCATGTTCTCCGTCTTATCTACTGAACACTTTTAGGACACAGTATGTAATTTTTATTTATTTACTTTTTTTTAATCCATTTATACTACAGCCTATACTTCAGCTTTCTTACTTTGAGAACAGAAGGGGAGTTAAAAAAGGAAGGAGAGACTTAGGAAACTGGTTATGACTTTCAGAACTTAACTGGTTGCAGCTGAAGGAGTGATCAGAGCAGTCAATAGCCTTGTTCACATTGGCATTTCTGGCAGTTGTTCTCCATTTGGACATGGTCAGTCTGAAGGATGGCAGCCTAATAGACTTCTCTAAACTTCACTATGCCCTTGCTGATTCTTGACAGACTATATGCATAGCAGCTAGAGGATACGTGTGTCTCATCTCAACCCTCCTCATAACAGTCTCTGCTGTCAAGGTGGTGCTCCAGCTTCACACTGCATCATGTTCCTTCATGCCACATTTATGAAACTACTGTCTGATGCAGACAGTGAAAGGAGAGGTGGACAAGGGCTTGGAGGAAAAGCAAACAATAACCTATGGATTTTAGGCAACATAGAAGAAGCTCAAATCCAAATTAAGGGAGCTGTGTGTTTTCAACATATCTTTCTCGCTACTTAAGAAAAGATGTGCCATTTAATCTGAAGCAATTCCATCTGCTCCCTAATTAGAAAACCATCAAAGAAAAGATTAAGACAGGCTGCCCTTTTTAATCATTGATCATCTTGCTTTTTTCTTTTGCTTCATAACACAATCTTTTGAAGATTAGGGCCAAAATAGTAAAGATTTCAGGATACTGAGCAAGTTAAGTCTAACTAGATGACCATGTTTGTAGTCTGAATCATCTATCACAGCTCACACTTTGCCAAGATTTCCCTCTTTGGTAGATGAAAAGGAATCCAGCATGTCTGCTGCCTGCAGCTGGTTCAGGAGTAACATAAGAGGATACTAGTCTTTTGGGTGCACAGTCATTTAGAGCTTAAAAGGTCAAACCTCCCAAATGTCTACTGGTAGCCAATGGAGATCATATGGCAAAAGTGCACTGAATTTCATAAAGGCACAACACTTTCTTAGAAGAGTAGCCAGGTTTGAGGCAGCCAGATTTTACATTAGCTTTAGTGTCCAGATGAATTTAAATGATGCAAAGATTGTGAAAGTAATCCAGCCTCGTGGAGGCAAAGTCTACAGTGAGAGGATGGGTACAATCCAATGGGCACATACATTTTTAGAGAACTGGGCAATATCATGATGAATCAGAACTATTTTCACTGTATAGCTGTTACTTAGGTAGCAAACCAAATCACCCCATTTAAACCATAACAGAAAACAGCAAAACAACATCTGCTCCTTGAACTGAGAATAATTTAATAATTTCCTTACTTGATTCATTGGTTAATTCCACTTCCAGCCATCTTTGCATCATTCCCCTATGAATTAAGTCTCAACCACAAGTTTTTATCTATACACTGACCTCTCCCAGTTGCCAGATTTTTATTTTGCAAATGCAGGAGAGGAGGAAAAGAAGAAGAAAAAGGAGGTTGTTACTTTTTTTTGGAAAAATAGACAGTGAAGAATTTGGAAAAGTAAATGACCTACAGCTCTGTCTGTTCCCAAATACTACAATCTGCATGCATCACCCAGCTATGAAGACCAATTTTACAGTTCCTCAGTTTCTCCTGTTTCTTCCGTAATTTCAGTAACAATACACATTACTAAAGACATACACAGCACATAGGGAGGGTTTAAGTAAAACACAGATGCACAGTTGTCAAAAGAAAGGTTTGAGTAAATGGAAAGATGTGAAGTGTTTAAGCAGTCTCAATGGTAGATACCTTCATATATCTAGCAGAAGTTCCTGATTTATTCAAGTTTCTTCCTCTGTAGCAATATTCAACATTTTCTTTGGCTACCACTGCCCTAGGCATATTTTTCCATTTCAGTAAGACTTTGAGCTTATTTTGTGAGCACAAGAATTGCTGGAATCTGTAACTGTAGCAGATAAATATAATTTCATGGGCAGGTTCAGTTCTTGAATTCAAGCACTATTCTGTTTCCCAGAATCCTGTCAGTCTCCACCAGAAACCAGAACATCCTTTCAGGATCCTTCATATTATCCCCTTCCTTCCCCCCCTCCCCTCCCCCCCTTCCCCATTGAAGGAAGAATTACTTTAAATTCATAGAAATTTGTTTTGTACCCAAACACATGCTGAAGGGTTACGAAGTCCTGCATATCAGCAGGATATATTTGGATGAGTCACTACTCTGTCATCTGAGAGTCACAGCCTAAAAGGAAAAAAACTAGAGGATTTACTTAAAATAAAAAAGAAGGAATTGATACAGAAAGCTGTAACTTAACTGTGTTCACTCTTTTGAAAGGCTCAGCATGGGTATCAAATAACAAAAACAAAACAGCTGCAAACAAAATGAGTTTTACAAAGACCATTAACTCTTAGTTACCATCATTATTTAAATAACAACCTAACAACAAAGAGGGTAAAATGCAAACTCTTTCTGTTGCCCTTTATGGTGTTTACCTGGGCTATTTCACAAATACTAATTTTGGAATATAATCTTATAAGGCAGGAATTTATATTATATTAATCTGTAAATCTGGCAAAATCCAATAAGCTTTAACCTGTTTTTCTTGCTTATTAACTGTAAGGTTAGTAAAGAGCTTCTTTTTATAGTAAATATATCACAGAAAAAGAAACAGTGCTGGAAAAATCTCTATGGGGAACTACCGTACTATGTGAACTCCTAATATATGTGTTCAGCCTGCTCTTGAAGACTTTCAAAGCCAGAAGCAAAGACACGGATTCTGAATAGTCCAGGGGGTCTGTTATCATCCTTCCATTAGAAAGTGTTTCTAATGTATAGCCTGACATTTCTTATTTTAATTTAAGCCAAATGTTTCTGCCTTTTATACCCATGTGTAATAGGGATCAGGTTATTCTTTTCTTTTTCTCAGATTCCTCCCCAAGCCTTCTTTAGTATTTCCTCAATATTTATATTACTAAGCCCACAGTGATTATCACTGCTGCATTGCAGAATGTCTCATTTGGTTCATATCCTCTTTGAGCAGTATCGTCGCAAAGTTGATGTAGTACTCCAGCTAAGCAGAGAGGAAAGTTCATTTCAAATCTTTTGGCAGTTATCCTCACTTTTGTCCCACTACCTCCTCTTTTTATTTTTTATAAATCAAGGCTCACTATTGACTCACAATCCCAATCATCTTCTGTATTACTGGTATTTGTTTATTTCTCCCACTACATTTGTGCTTCAGATTATTTCTGACTAACCACGGTATCTTCTTTTTATTCTTATTGAATCCCACCCTATTTATTCAGATAATTTCTCCAGTTTTCCTATATAATTTTTAAATATAACCCTGACCTCCAACATACTTGCCATAATTCCTGTATCTCCTGTAAATTAGTAAGCATTTTTATACTATCCTCCAGACTGGCAAATAAAATGAAAGCTATCAGGTTCAGGACAGGTCTTCAGCCTTTGAAAACTGCAAACCCCCATTCAGTATACTCTTCCATTTTCATAATGAACAGTCATAATGTATTCATTCAACCAAAATTCATTTGTTCATTTAGCAGAAAGAAGAAAATTCTTATAATAACTTCCTAGTTTATGAATTTATCCCCTTTAAATATGCCAACTCTCAGGTCAGCATTGTTTTTATTTGCAGTTTTAAAATATTAAAATGAAAATATTTAATGCTGGGTTTACTCTGCAGTTTACTTTAGTTATGATAACCAAAACTGTGTTTTAAAGGCTTCTTCTTTAAATATTACTGCATTTTCAACAAAAATACAAATCTCAGTACAGACGTATATGCTTCCCAGTGGATAGCTTTTACAGCCCATATTAAGAAGGTAAAACTACAAGAATGACACATGCCAAGAAGAAAACAAAGGTTTGTTTGTTTGTTTGTTTTTTTAATACAAAAACTTATAAATAAACTTCAGGAAAAATGTGCTGAAGTACAAAGTGTTTTCATAAAAAAAGTGTGGTTTATAGAAATAAAAATAAAATAGCTGGGCATATTAGAGAGTACCTTAGTATAAAGTGTTAACGTAAGATTGGTAGGGCTTTGAGAGCTATGGGGAATGTTGACAGAAATAACTTCAGAAAGGGAATTTGTAAATATACCAAATCAAGCACCTAATCCACAGAGAACTCATTTCAATAGTTTAAGACTATTGTAATTATTTCCATATTTCTCCTCTTCCTTCTCCCTTTCCTTCTGTATGTGTCATCATGGGTCTCTTCTTTGTCTGTGATGACATTCTCCATCTCTTGTTGTCATCTCTACCTTCTGAATGTTCTTTATCTCATTAGATTTCTTTTCTTTAAAATTCCTTTCACTTTGTGTCTTCTTGATGCAGGTTTTTCAGACTGGTGATTTCTCCTCAGTTATTTCATTAAAGATAAATTTCTATTTCAGAATGCCTCTTCTCTGAATAATTCTTGATTCTTCCTTCTTTAACTTTTTTCTTCTCATAAGGAAGTTTTTGGCAACATCCAGAAAATCAGTATTTCTCACTATTCTGAAATCTATCAGCTCCATCTGACTCTGGAAAAAAGTGTTCACTCCCATTCTATTAGTTTACTTTCACCTTTGCTTTTCTTTTGGGAAAATGAAAAAATTAGGCAATAAGAGAGCAGTGCCAGTCAATAATTGAGGAAAGACCAGAGAAAAGCTGAAAGACAGGGTTCTCAGCATCTCCCCAGCAGGACATGGGAAAGATTGTATGCTAGGAAATGCTGATAAATTTTGCATAAAGTTAAGAAAGTTCATAATTGCTATCAGTAAAGGGACTTAAACATTAGGTCTTTATATGCAAGATATATATTTTACATTATATTTACATATGCATTTACATTATATTTACATATGCAAGACATTATTTTACCAAGTGGGAAGCAGAATTATTTGCAAGCACTTTAATGCATTAAATATTTATAAGGAATAACTTTTCAATGGAAGCAGCCTTTACGCTTAGAAACAAAAGTCTTGATGTCTTAAGTAGCTGTACTTCTGCGCTTAAATCTATGTACGTACTTTAGTCAGTTGAGCAAATTTAATTGCACAGGGTTTCTTTTCCTTGTCATGAAGTGCCTAAGGAACACACAGCAGGATAACAAACAAAAGAAACTTTGCTATGGAGGAAGTGGGCTGTTCTGCATTACTCTGCAGCTCAGAAATGAAATTAAAAGCTCCTTGGAAATGTGTAAATCATTTGACCAAATATAACTCAAATGGTCTTTGAGCAAACACTGTGGGATCCCAGAAACCAAGATAACTTTGTAGTATCAAACACTGACTATTAAAATACAGTATTTGTGACCATAGTATCTATTTTACTGGCCCTGAGATAAGCAGTTTATGATAAACTCTGCAGCTCACCTCCTTCATACGAGAGTAGTCTTGCAGGGTAACTAATAGGTAATATTGCAGGTGTCAGACCCAGGATTTGGTAATACTGAAAAAACTATGTTTTGTTGTCGTTTGGTTATTGGTTATTATAAACAATGGTTTTTGTTCATTTCTTCGCTTTTAATTTATTTGTTGACATTGTACATTAATGTAACTACTGTCTCATTTCATGCTACTCTAAACAATATTCTAGCTTTAGGATGAAAGTATACTTTTTTTTTTTTTCTTTTTTTTCTTTTACATATTCAGTAATACCACAAAGCAGAAATTAATAATTTGTGTTTTTATTAATATTAATGATATTCCTAAGTAAGTTCCATTGGCTCATAAACAAAGATGGCACAAACCAAATCAAATTAAAGAAAACAGTTATTCACCTGGAATTATTTCAAATATCACAATGTTAAGTAGACAGGGGGCATCATAGAATCAACAAATCAACTATGTTGGAAAAGACCTTAAAGATCATCAAATTCAACCTTTAACCCACTACCGGTAAGTCCACCACTAAATCATGTCACTAAGGGCTTCATCTACATGTGGGTTGAACACTTCCAGGGATGGTGATTCCACCACTTCCTTGGGCAGCCTTTTCCAATGCCTGATCACCCTTCTTGTGAAGGAATTCCTCCTAATATCCAGTGTCACTGCTGGGGAAAGCCTAGTGAGAAGGAAACCTGGTGAGGCAGAAACACTGCCAAACTCCCTTTCTTTCTGTCTTTGTTTGCAGAATGGGGAGAAGAGCTGCCCCACAGTCCGGCAGCCTCTAACAGTAACTAGCCCCAAGGATGGATTGTGCTCCCAAGGGACAGAGACACTGGTAAGAGGTCTCACTATTAGCATTTTTCACATTAGAGAAGCCTTCCTACATACAATGTAAGAATAATTTTTTAATCCTTTCATGCCCACACCTGTTTGGTATGGTAGAATTAAGAGTTGAGCAGTTATCAGGGGTGTTCCAAATACATTTTTCTTAAATCTGCCACGTATGCCTTACTTTCATGGAGATACGTGCCTATATGTGTGTATATGTTACAACAATTAGAAGAATGTATTAAAATATAGTTGGTGCCTCTTATTCTATTGTTTAACATGAATTAACATGCACATACATTGTATTTATTTGGTCAGTATCATTATGGTCACAGCTGTTGTACAAACATAGTATCAATGTCTTTAATACCAGCACAGCTAAAACTTCCCAAATATCTTATAAAAATACAAGCCCAATAAATCAACCCTATCTTAGTGCAACCAGCCGGCACATTAAAAAGCTCTGTTCTTTTATTATCCAGAATATAAAAAATATTCTTTGTCAAAACCAAATTGCATAACTGCCTACCAGGAAGTTTTCTAGGCTACTTTGTACTCCTATTGGCAACTACAAATATCAGTTAGTGACATTTCTTAACTAATTTCTACCTTTATTAATATTGTTGCTTAAAATATAATGTTAAGTGTTAACATAGTCAATACAGGAGCACAGCTCTGATCCTGACAGCAATCACACTCAAACCAAAAGAAATATGAACAGGTTACTTTTTTGTACTATCACAAACCACTAAATATCACAGAATCACAGGAAAAAGAGATGGAAAACAGTTAAGGCTTAAATCTGAACATTTATCTATGAATACTTTATTAAATACCACTTCCCATGTTGCTTCTTTTATCACTAGAGGTCCTGAGACCCTGCTGTGAATTAGATTGAGGAAACATATCTCAGGGGAATTTAATGAGACAATAACATACTCTTACCCAAGTTTTTTTCCACAGTGGTTCAGTTTTTTGAAAGGATTTATACATTCTTTTCACACATCTCTCTTCAACATTATAGTCATTGCTCTCATGCACTGCAGTGGAACAGAGATAGCCAGAAATCTGGCAAAACACAATTTGTATACAGTGCATAGAGCAATGCAAAATATCAAAGTATGTTGTGGCAGCCATATAGACATTAGTTAATCATGATAGGGTGTCATGTTGATGTGACTGTGCTGCTTCCAATTTTGGAAGTAGTTCAGAGACGTCTACATCTGTGTCTGCATCTGCAAAGGCATATAGCTTGTTGCTGATATAGCTTTGATTTGGTAGAAAAAAAATAGGGAATATTCTGGTCATTCATCTTAGAAATTAATTTTCAATGCTCTTCATTTTGTCCTTGTGTTTGGAGTCCGTGAAGAAAGTAAGATGGCGTAAGATGAAGGAAAATACTCGTTATATATTGTAATTCCTTTGAGAGGCAAGATTCACTCAAAATTTCTTGTTGGTTTTGTAATCCACAAAGTTAAAGTTAAGATGATATGAAAGGAAGAAATAAAGCAGGCTATCCACACGGGTCCATGACACCTTTTTCAACCCTGAGAAAATACTCAGCAAGAAGGACATTTCAAGATATCTTTCTCTCTCTTTTTCTCATTTATCTAGCAATACAGATAAGATTAGAACTAAAATGACATTTTTTTATTTACCACAGACAATAAATAACCTCAGTTCCTAGATCACTATAGACTATGTAAAGCCACAGAACAGATCTCACACCAAGATACAAGACCTATTAATGAAAACAAGACTTATTAATGAAAAGCTATTAATGAAAACAATTAAGCTTGTTGATTAAACAACTCTTTATCTTTTCTTCTTCTTTTTTTTTTTTTTTTAATTCCAGAAATTTTTATAAATTTTCTTTTTTGAAGTTTTTTATCCTTAAAATAATTTCACTAAATGACATTTTTCAAGTTTACAGGCTTATCTTGGAGAAGTAACAGCTAAAAAGAAATTAGTTGCTTTCATGTTCTATTTAGCCACATATGAAACACACAAAACCCATAAACATTGAAAAAGTCCTGCACAAATCCTTGAGAAGCTGCGATGCCAGAAAATCTCTAAAAAGGAATTAAATTTTCAGAAATCTCTCATAATGATAATCTTTAATCCTACTCATTCATTAGAAACTAAAATCCCACCCTGCTGGTAAGACTGCAGTTATTAAAGCCAAGGCTTTTAAAAGGTAGCAATCTCTCCTTTAAAATATTTGCGCTTTTTCCTTATTAGCCATGGGACATTCATGTTAGGCAGCTCTTTTCCTACATGCACAGAAATGGATGATTTTTTTTATTATTATTATTTTCTTAAATTCTCCAAACTATGCAGGCAAACCGCCTCAGATCCTGCCATTACCTGGAGGAAACAGCACAATCAGCACACTATTTCCAAACTGATATTCTTTTTCTTTTTTAAAGGAAGGGCAGTAAGACATCCTGCATTCACACCCTGACATCTAATGGGTACTCTGTTGTAGAAAATACATGGTCTTTGCTCAAAAGATGTTTTCATGTGTTTACTTTCTTCTAGCACAAAAACTTGGAAGTTCATCTATCTACCTGGCAAAAAGGCAGTTCAGAGTCAAGCAAACAGTGGCAAATTACATTGTTTTCACTGTGAATGTTCTTTCTGCCTCACAGCTATATATATCTTTATGAGAGATGCTATGGAACATAAAAGAAGTTGCCAAGGATGTTTAAATTCTTCTGCAGCATAAATTGTTTGTGCGGATTTTTTTTTTTCCTCAGACTATCTGTGAATTAAGCTATAAAAGACTCTTTTCTATGAAGTGGCACTGGAAACCTGTGAGACTTGCTGATGTACAGCCTCGTTTGAGCAGCCTGGCTCTGCCTCCAGAGAGTGGAAAGTATGAGAGCAAACCCAAGGAGCTGTGGACTTCCCCTTTTACAGAAAGGACATTTTTCAGGTAAGATAAATTTTCCTATATTGCCTTATAAATCATAAAAACTGAAGTTCAGTGGTTTTATTCCTGGAAATATTTGTAAATCAGTTATTTTAACTATTCAACCAGCTCTGCTGACTACTCAGTTTCCTGATATAGCCATACCCTTAGGAAATTACAGGATACTGACACAGTTTACACAGATGAAGTTAATTAATTCAAATACAATTCAAACAGGATAGTTGTACATGTCTGCCAAATAAATCTTAACCAACTACCTTTCCAGCTCCTCCCTCACTAACCCCTACTCCCTATCCCATTCCACTTCAGCCTGGAAAGCAAGCTTTATGTCCATTATTTATTTTCTGTGGCTCACCAAACCTACATTTGGTATCCCACCCCACACAGAAATCCATTCAAACATTCACAATAGATCACACCAGTTCTTAGTCTGCAGCAAGGGCAAGACTGAAAGTAAAGAGGCTGGGGGTTCCAGTGCCCCCCGGGGTTAAAAAAAAAAAAAAAAGAAGGAAAAAAAAATAAAGAAATAAAAGAAAGGAAAGAAAGGAAGGAAAGGAAGGGATGGAAGGAAAGGAAGAAAGAAAAGAGATAGAGAGAAGGAGAAGGAGAAGGAGAAGGAGAGAGAAAGAAGAGAAAGAGAAAGAGAGAAAGAGAGAGAGAAAGAGAGAGAGAGAGAGAAAGAGAGAGAAAGAGAGAAAGAGAGAGAAACAGAAAGAACATCATATTCCTCTGATTAAAATGAACTGAAGCTGCTCAGGACTAGGCTCCAAAATACACTGCCTTGACTTTCCCACTCCTCCAGAGCCACTAAAATCTCCCACCTGTGCATGTTAATCCACTGCAGTTTTCAGCTTCAAGGGAGCACATCTTGCTGAGGCAGAGCAATAGTTATAGAACCTGTACTGGCATCTTTTTCTTTGTGTTTGTCTTTTCAAGGCTTTGTCTTCTTATGCCATGACCAGGGACCACTCCTCTCACCCTTTATTTCCCCACCTGGGTAGCTCAGGAATCTCCTGATTCATTCAAGAAAACATGTCTGAAATACTGAATTGCACTGTGCACAGCTAGTGGATTTTGTTTTCTTTAAAACCAGATTCAGGTGCATTCTCCAGTTCATTACAAATGAGGTGCTAACACAAACAATCATAGACTCAGGTGGCTGAAAAGAGTAATGCTTTGTGGTTGCTTATACTGAAAGTTTTACATACTTATCCTGATGTAAAATTCTATTGCACATGCTCATAAGTTTATTATCTACACAGCTAGCTAAGGTAAACCACAGGGACGGGGAATAAGGACAGCCTTAAATAGTTCTGCAGGATTAGGAGAACCACTTGTGCACTATGCTCAGCTGGGTTTTACATCAAAAGAAACAAGGCCTGTCAGCTGTCTTGAAATAAAAACACACATTTCTTTTTTGTCACAAGTGAGATCATTATTGTGGATGGGCAGAAATGGGTTTCCTTACTGAGAAAGAAGTTTTGATAAACCCCACAGCAGGCCATACAGAAATCAAAGAATAATAATCATATATTTTAGCTAGGCTTTTATATGCTAAAACATAAGGATGTTTTACAAAGTAGGTGGTTGTTTACATATCCACCTTAATGTCTCTATTCTAGGAATATACCTAACTAAGAAGGAGAGGCTAAGCAAGCTAATTTCTGTGAGCTGAATATAATTTTCTGTTTGCTTTAGGATAAGTGAACAAAAAAATAACCTATAAGGATTTCACAGGTAAGATTGGTGACTAAGAAGCTTCTTTTAAAGAGATTAATTTTTGTTTGCAATAATTATTTTTATTAACATGTGATCTTATTTATTAACACACCTGCTAAACTGTAGTTGCTTAAAGGACACTTGAGTGTAGGATGAGATACACTGTTAAGGTTTTCATTAACCCTTTGAAAAGTTTGCAGTTTATCTCCTAACAGATTGTAAAATAAAACCAGCCTGCATTGAACTTCAAATTCATATTTAACTTGGGTTGCTAGTTTTAAATCTTTTGTGTGACATCATGCAAACATACTCTTTGTGCGACAGATTTATATTCCTAAATGAGATTTAATTTATAATCTTACTTTTAGTGCAATGTATCTGTGACTGCTATTTAAAAATTCTTCAACAGAGCAGTTTTGCCTGTTATTTCAGAAGATCAAATTTATTGACACAGATGTCACATTCTTGTGCTCCCAAAGTTGATGTCCATTGCAAATGCTAAAACTTCAGGATATCTGACAATGCTTTACAATGCATTCCATATCTGGAATGGTTTATCTTCTTCAAAACCTTCTTTCTTTCTTATTTTCTTATTTTCTTTTTTCTATTTCTTTCTCTGCTTCTTTTCCTTTTTTCTTTTTCCTTTTTTTCCTTCTCCTTCTCCTTCTCCTTCTCCTTCTCCTTTTCCTTCTTTTCATTTTCCTTTTCCCTTTTCGTTTTTTCTTTTCCCTTTCCCTTTTCCATTTCCCTTTTCCTTGTCCCCTTTCCTTTCCTTCTCCTTCTATGTTTTCCTTTTCCTTTTCTTTTCCCTTTCCCTTTTCCTTTTCCTTTTTTCTTCTTTTTCCCAGTGGTAGCTCTGCATCTATAGTAAACATCAGCATTAACGTTCATCTACATATGCATCATTCATTTACATGTGCATCAACGCAGTATAAATTGAAATGTAAACTAATGATAGTAAACAATTTAATTCCCATAAAGCCTCTATCTTTATTTCACACTCAGTACATTATTTACTTTCCTGATGGTGAAGAAATGACAATATGTGACATTTGTAGCAATAGAAACAGAATAGAAGGTTATTTTCTTCCCTCAAGACTCAGACCTGCTCACCTGCAAATTGTTAGGGGATACGTCTTCTGTGTGTGGGAATCTCAAGAGGAGAAAAGTTTCTCAGTCTTCATGTTACGGGCATGTTCCTTTGAATGCTGCATGGATGGAGCAGTATAGCTGTCAAGCTCTGAAATGTCTCTGAAAGGTTCTTGGCAGCTGGTGTGTAACACAGAGCAGAATTAATCCTTTACTACCTCATCTTGTGCCCTTTTCATCAACAGTTTCAGCCTTGTCCTTTACTGTGTACAGAGGAACTTTGTTCAATTGACACAATGAATCTTGTAAGGAGGAAGCAAAATAAATGTTCATTGTGGCTTCCTCGCCGATTCCCAATCCTCCAGCCAATCATATAGAAAAACATAGGTATTTTTAAAAACACTCAAGTGGCTTCACCCTCATCTAATGCATTAGAGGTGATAAAGAGTATAACAGAAGGGGCATGTGCTGAGCTGTAAGTGGAGAACAGTAAGTCGCTGATGGATTTAGGGATGGGGAATATGGGGCTGCTGACTCCCTAAATTTTTGGCTGGGCAGTAACCTCATTGCCAGCCACAGAACTGCTCTTGTGAAGGATCAAGCTGGTCAATGCACAATCACTTACTGTGGATGTAACTTCTGCTTTGGGAAAGCTCCCCACAGCCAAGGGTCTTACTAAAAGACAGTGACTTTGCTGTTAGTTTGGAAAATTCAGCTGCCAGGCAGCAGGCAGCTACAAGGCTCCTTTTGCCAACACACTGAACCAGAAAGTTAAAGTGTTATTTTATAACTGAACAGGCAGTATTAAAACTGAGAGAACAGGACTGCTTAAAGAGAACAAATCAGGCAAAAGTAGATTGCAATAAACAAGATGACTGCATCTCCATTATCAGAAAACAGGTAAAATGTAGGGCAAGACAAACTCATCCATATCCCTTTGGTGGTTTTAGAGCCCTTTTTCTCTTAAGCTTACTATTGCTAAGGATAAAAAGTTCTCCAATTTTAGAAGGCAGGTCAGTCACCTGTATGCTTGTGGGTCAGAGTGCAATGGTCCAGAAATCCCGTCTAAGAACAGGGAAAGGGATTTGAGGGCAAACCCCAAGTTTGAAGGAAAAGAACTAAAAGAGAGGACAGAGGCAAAGATGTTTCAATGTATCACTCTCAACAAGCATAAGGTAGCAGCACGGTTGAATATTCAGTATATTCATAATTATAAAATATAATACTAAAGTATCAAGCAGAACAGAGAAAAACGTATTCCTTTTTGTCCTAGATAAAAGACAAAGAAAGGTAGTCTACAGTATTGAACTGTGCCTATGGTGCATTATTGAACTATAAAATGAAGTTAGAATAATATGACTGAGAGAATAAATTGCACTTTGCATGTCTAGTTGATTCTGCCACTACTTAGACAATCAAGGCAAAACGGGTTTCAGAAATATATGGGAACTTTGAAGGAAGGACACATTTGATCAGCAGGAGCTGAAAATAAACTGGCAAACAAAACAGACTTGTGTAATAAAAAAATGGACTTCAGAGACCATTACAGCCATGGACCCTGAAGCAACTTGGCCTTGTGAGTTAAGCTGGAAATGTCTGTTTTGGAAGCATAGATACCGTACTCTTGGTACTTTAAACCTTTATTATTTTGGCCTACCTAATATGCACTTGCTGGGAGCTGTTATAGTTAGATCCTGCATGGTCTGTGCTGTAACTAAGAATGACTTTACCAGTTTTCCTGGGTTTATGACACAGCAACTACAGAACTTCTGAAGAAGTTTGACAATCCAGGCCTTTGAGCAACTTTATTATGTTACATTGACATTCTTAACTGGCTTTGTTAGTTTTGATGTTCAAGACAAAGGTAATGGCTTTCAGAAAGTTTTAGATTTACACTTGATTATTTTTAACAGCTGAGATCCTAAGCAAACTAAAAGGTATTTTTAAAAAAAAAAATAATTTGTTTGGATTTTTTTAAATGAAATCCAGTCTAAAGAATATTGATTGATAAACACTCATATATCTGTTTACTTTCTATGCCATAAACCAGCTAACTGGATGATTATCATGACAGAGAAAACTGCTCAAGTTTGGGAAATTACTAATAAAAAGATAGTAGTATTGGTAGCCAAAAGGAATGCATATACAGGAACTGACGGTAGGACTTCTAAATTTTGTAAGTGCAAGGACCTTCCCTTGGTCAGGACTACCCCTAGTATCAATACAGGCTGTAGGATGAAGGGATTGAGAGCAGCCCTACAGGGAAGGACCTGGGAGTACTGATGAATGAAAAGCTGGATATGAGCCAGCAATGTGTGCTTGTAGCCCAGAAAATCTGGGCTGCATCAAAAGAAGTGTAATCAGTATGAACAGAACAGTTCTCCTTCTATTCTGTTCCAGGAGTGTTCAGCTGTGGGGTCCTCAGTACAGGAGACATGGATCTCTTGAAGTGGGTCCAGAGGACAGCCAAAAAAAAGATCAGCGATGAAACATCTCTCCCATGAAGAAAGGCTGAGAGAGTTG
>JBAFWW010004178.1:34150-45532 GCA_036873685.1 Agapornis canus
TGGTGGTGTCCAGCATAGAGAATGCTCTTTTTGCAGCATTCCACTACCTAAAGGGGGATTATGAAAAAGATGGGGACAAACCTTTTAGTAGGGCCTGTAGCAATAGGACAAGAGGTAATGGTTTTAAAATGAAAGGGGAAATTCAGGTTGGATATAAGGAAGAAGTCTTCTACAATGAGGGTGGTTGAAACACTGGAACAGGTTGCCAAACTTGGCCATTAATCTTACACAAGGTCAGCAAGATTAGGCAGGAGGCTGCTCTGAGATCTGTCCTGTCTTATAGTGCCCTTGTACTCTGCCGTCTGTCTGGGTCCATCTGCTGCCTTTAAATTGCAGCACGTTAGGATTGTTCTGTGGCTTTTATTCTGTGGTTGCACATTTCTGTTCCTCTGTCTTCCCTGGGACTACAAGCACAAAGGTAATATTAATGACAAAAATAAAAAGTGAAATGCTGCTGCCGTGTGTCTGCAAGTATTCATGGACTCTTTTTTTTTCTTCTTCCTAAGGGAAGAGCATATATTTTTTGCAAGTCAACTAATCTTCTGGTTTTGCAGTACAGTTATTCTTCTTTTGATGCACTTGGAAACTAGCCCATGACTCCCACCAGTGGGGGGAACTGCTTAGCTGATTCCCTGGTGAAGTGAGTTGCTGGAGCACTGTGTTCCTCATTGAAAACACAGCAGTGTTTCACACTCCAGTGCAGTGTGAAAACACTTACTGTGCTCCAGTGTGCACTCCATAACATGGGCTGTCTGCTGGGAGAAGTGCTGCCCCTATAGGTACTACCTCATACACCAGTGGGTAGGAACCCTGGGTGGAGGTCCCTGGGGACCATTCAAAGAACAGAAGGAAGATGAAACAGATGAAGGAGAAAGGAGGTGAGCTCTAGCGTGGGCAGTGAAGGCAGCACTGGGCACAGAGGCTTTAAGAATGATAACTGCAAATTAGTTTCACCCAAATATAAAGTCAAGAAAATGATGCTAGTTGATATCAATGGGGATTTCTCTTTTGGCTGCATTCTGGCCTCAAATAAAGGATAATGAAGAACAATGGTAGTAATGTGCTGCTTATAGCTAAAGATTTTTCTTCCCCTTCAAAATTTATGCAGGCAGTGTCAAAGACTTTCAGTTATGCTCTTTAGTTCCTCTACACTTAGTATTAATGTATTTGTATTACATATTTCATACTGTACTTACATAGGCATAATCATGTCTATAGAAATACAAAATGAAGGGTTTGTTATACGTGCATTGATAATTAGAACACCATGTTCACTTTTGCTTTTCACTGTTGATCAATATGTGTAGAAAAGGTAAGTTACTAGAGAAGGGAAGCAGGTCACATTGCCAACTAACAAGACTTTTCCACCCTTCACCCTGTATTTTTTCTCAGTAATGATATTTTCAAACTCATATTTCTTGGCAGGGCTGTGCCTGTTTGCTAGGGAGACTTGCAGCAGTTGTGAGGAGACTTTATCAGCCATGCATACCGTGTTAGGAAAAAAGTCAAGGGCTAACATTCTCATCTCTGAGTTGCAAGTGAATTTTGCCAAGAGATGCACCACGAGGAGCACTGGTTCTTCTTCAATCTCTGCACTAGGTGGGGAGACTGTAAATACATTCCTTTCCTTGAGACAGTATCATGCCAATCCTTTAAAGGAAAGAAATATACAGTCTATATCTCCTAAAACTGACTACCATGGGTTTAGTTTTTGTCTGTGGATATTTTCAAATCATTCAGATGGGCAAAGAGTGAAATCTGTTGATGGAAGTTAGTAAAGAGTTCCAAGAAGTGGTTGGCTGAAAGAAGCTGTCAGGTACTACCAGCAAGGAAAAAAGGCTGAGATCAGTTTAATTTATTCTCTGGTACAGATCATCTGTCAATCCAGTTCTTAAGCTGTAAAACCCTCCTGTTTGTACCTCTGCCAAATATGGACAGATGAATGAAAATAAAATGCAATAAAATATGCTGCTGATACAGCAAATCTCGCAGAGCACAGTGTGCAGATTTATTCCCAGGTGAACAGAAACACAGTCCTGTTCTTCCAAAAGTTTTATTTTTTTGTTTTAAAGAACAGGTTTATTTTCTCAAACTGATTTTAGTGCTCTCAAATGTACTGACATGAACCACCTCAAGCCAAACTGAAGGAAAGGAGAATGCCTGTGTAACAAAAAATAGCAGCCTACCTATTAATTCATCCCTGCTGGGCTGCTAGATTGGGAAAGAAATCTCTACAGCAAGAGCATTAAATCTCATTAAATCCAACTGGTCACAGGAGAGATTGCTGAATCCCTTTCCCTACACATAAATCAATCTTTGCTTAAAATATTGATAGTTAACTGAAATCCATGCATTCCCTGTTGCAACTCCAGGTTTGCCTAGCTCCCTGGGAAGTTCCTAGATTGTTTCCAGCTCCTGAAGTGAAGTGGTCTACCTGCTGCAGAATGGGAGCTTGGGAGCCCTGAAGATGTCTGAGATCAGGAGAGGGATTTCAGGTAGTGTTATGAGTCAGAGTCTAGATGAAGAATGCCACCAGTAGCTGGCATTGCAGAATGCTTCCTCAGCCCTGTGCTAATGTGAAGGACCGGGTCACCTCAGTGACTCAGGAGCTGGAGGTGTGGAAGCTTCCCGCTGTGGTAGGTTCTGCAAGGTGAATGATGCAGATATGCACAGAACTGTCTGCAGAAGAATGAAAGTGGGTGGTCATGGTTTAAGCCCAGCAGGCAACCAAGTACCACACAGCCACTGGCTCATTTCCCCCAGTTCTCCAGTTGGATAGCAGGAGAATTGGAAAAAAATGTTAAAACTATGGGTTAAGATAAGAACAGTTTAATAACTTAAATAAAAATAAAATATATATTACAACAATAATAACAGGAAATAAAGAGGAAGCAATAAACAAGTGCTGGACAGTACAATTTCTCATCCCCTCCTCAGCAATCAGTCTCTACTGTCTAACTCACCCCAGCTTACATATTGGGCATGATGTGCTGTGGTATGGAATTCGCCTTTGGCTAGTTTGGGTCAGGTGTCCTGTCTCTGCTTCCTCCCAGCTTTGTTCGCCCCTCCTCACTGGCAGAGCATGAGACTGAAAAGTTCTTCATCAGGGTAAGTGCAACTTAGCAACTGAAACATCAGTGTGTTATCAGACTTGTTCTCAGGCTAGAGTCAAAACACAGCACTGCACCAGCTATTAGGAAGAAAAAGGGCTCTGTTCCAAAATAAACCAAGACAGTGGTACATTTCCTGGAGCCCTCAATTTCCCTTCTATAAAAGGAGGGTTGTTTTTTTTTTTTTTTCAAATAAACCCTTGTATAAATTTAATTAATACTTTTTGAACATTTCCCAGGAGTGAAAATTAAAATGCATTAGTGGATTAGCCTTCAGGCTGGGAGGCTCCCTCCCGTTTCCAGCCTGGTTCACAGAACCTCAGAAAATAATGTAGACTTCTCCACTTCTTTTTTAAGTATTTATGGCAATCTGTATTTTCATTTTCTTAGGAAAGGGTGAAGTAATCTTAAGGGACATGCTTCATTTTAACATACCTATCTTTAGGAATGATATGATACTTATCACTATAAAAAAAATACCAGATAGTCCCGATTTCTAAATACATTGAATGGGCATAGAAGGCAGGAAAGGAAGGGCTGATACTACTAAATTCTTCTGGATGCAAAGTAGTTTTAAAACAATGTGTTAATTTTATTCTGACTTTACTGGATTTAACATTCTAAGTAAAATTCATTGTATTTATTTCAATGATACCAAAAAAATTTCTAAAGAACATTCATACATTCTAAATAATGTAATACTGTAAAATGTCTCAAGGTGACATGCTAAGGTGTTGCACTTCTATTCAGTGTTTACTGAAGATGAAATTCTTACAATTTGTACCTTAGTTCGCAATTTTAGAATTAATCTGTTTTATACACTAGATATGGTGTCAAATATGGAAGAATAAAATGTTGGAAAATTTTACAACCACTGGATGTCATTGTTGTTCTCTTAAGCTACTCGTAAAAAAAAAAGAAAATGTAGAAGCCAGTTTGAAGATTGGGACTTGAGAATAAACACCTTAAGGCTGGTTTCCACATTTGTCATTTTAAACAATATTAAAAATATATTTACATAAAGTAGTAGGCTGTGTTAGTACTAATGAATTCCATGAAGCCAAATGAGCTGCACGGGCATTTTAAAACAGCAGCCTAACTGCTGTTCTCTTTGGTAGTTCATCAGTCACTGCAAATTTCAGTCTAGCTAACTAACAAGAAGTAATTATCTGGATTGTATAGTGTGTAAACAGCTCATTTTAATAGGTGTAGTCTTCATCATTTTTTACATGACTCATATTAAACCTCACTTGTGAAAGGTTATGTATTGAACCCCAACAAAAGAATGCATATTTCAGATAGCTCTTTCCATGCTGTTGTCTCAAAATGAAGTACTAATAAAAGTCAGTAACAGCTACCAGGAGACAAATCCAGCCCCTTGCTCACTTCTGAAAGTCATTCTGCAAATAAGTGTCACAGCCTGAGTCAGAGGAAGAGATGCAGCTGTAGCGGTTAGTTCTGTGTATGAAAGCAAAGGAGCAATGGAATCACTATTGAATGGAGACAGGCATGAAAAGGCTAAATACTCCAATGAGCAAAAATCTTCCATACTTTTTCTATTGTGGGCACCCAGGTAAGCTACGGACCTGGAGAAGACTTCCTTGCAGGTCTCTGTAGCTGCCCGGTAGCCTACAGGAGATTTCTTCTCAGTACTTCCCGAAAATCCCTCCACCCCCCACTGTACATCTGCCCAGCACCTGGCCCGGAACTTGGAAGGGTTCTTAATTTCATTCTATGTGCACACTTATTACCCTCATAAGAAAGTAAGGCTGAACTACACTCTGTGTACAGTGGGTGGGTTGAACACAGCTGTGCAGCAGACCACTTGTTCTCTTTCTACTCTGTGTGAATGATGTTGTTTAAAGTATCCAGTCATTTTTTGCCATCAAGTGATTTGGGAATGAAATTATATCAACAACCAACAAAGAAGAGTAAACAGATTTTGCTTTACTTCCCCAGAAGTCACCCCATTTACCTGGAGAGTTAGCCCTGCTGTAAATGAAACCAGCACTCTGCCATAGTGATATCGTGAGTATTTCATGTCAGGAGAAATCTAGAGAAATGAAACAGCAATGTCACCGGAAAAGAAGCAGCAGGGATCTAGCTTATCAACTGGAGACAAGCTTGCTATTAATGGATGGGCTCTTTTCCTCACCTTTGCAACTGAAATGGATGTTGGAGGCTTTGATGTGGGGAAGACAAAGGAAGTGCAGCTAACCTGTCTTAATACAGCTCCTGACTAACATTTGAACATTTGAAGTTGAATATGGTGGTACCATAACTGGAAGATAAAGTCTGCAGCTTCAGTGTGCAGCTATAAGTTATGGTGCCAGAGGGCTTTTGTTCTTCTGCTTGCTCTCTTTTCAAGCCTGCAGAGTTAGTAAAGGAGCTGTGTGTGCTCCTCCTCTGCACTGTGTGTGCTTAGGTTACAGTAAAAGGTCTGAATTGGGCTTGGGTAGAAGTAAATACATTATCTTCAGTCTGCTGAAATATTAATAATGCAGATGTGTCAGCAGGGACAGGCTTGGGCCAGCTATTATAGTCCATTGATATTGTACAGCATGGACACCCCTTCTGAAGTTGCAAGAACCTCTGAAATGCTCAGGACAGTATGGTTCTCCATCATCCCCAGTTTATGGCAGCTCACTGATAGCACATCACATTGCTGAGGCTCAGTCATCAAAGTCAGTCCAATGTGCACCTATGCTCCAGGGAATGAAACAGAAACAGTCCATCTGGATTCTATTGCAGGCCCCAGATGTCTGCAAGCTTGCAGTGGCAATATCCAAATCAAGCTTTTTGGGGTTTTTTTGGTATAGTCTTTGTCTCTCAGTGGGAGTTGGGTGCTTATGCCTTAAAACCTTTGAGGTTATGGGACCAAGACTATTTCTAGTTTACTTGCAGCCCCTAGGACACTGTCAGGAAATTTTTCATCCTCTGTGTTGGATACCATGAGTAAAAATTCTATAAGAACTAAATAAGGGCAGAGTTTTCCCATCATTTGAAAATTTTTTGTTGGAAACAGCACTTTATCATTACCAGAATTTTAACAAGGACAGAATGACAAATCAGATATCTGCATCAAAATAATTGATACTCTATTAACTGATTATACTGCCAACTGCAGTTGACATGAGCTGAACACTTTCAGTCATCCAGGGGGAGGCTTAGGCACCCAAGCTGGGGTTGGACTGCACCCTACATGTTGGTGCTCTTGTGCCAGGGAAATGCCCTAAATGGCTACATAAATATGGATGCCACGAGCTCATCCATTCACCCTTTGCTTCTGTTCCTGTTCTGACAGACCTTGACTTCGTTATCTTTCTCTTTCTCTCTCATCTTCGGTGGGTCTTGGGTTCATTCTGAGACATAATGGGAAAAACGAGATCTCGAAAACTTTCGCGGGACAGGAAAACCACTTCCTACCCAGTTCTATTTCTGCTTCTAAAATACTGTTTGGTGGTAGTTTCAGTGAACTCATTCTTCCTTTGTGTGCCATATGATCCACAGTTGTTTTCTAAATCACCAAAAGTCATTGACAGGCTGTGTGGTTTTGATTTAGGGAAAAGATGTTCTTTTTAAAAAAATCATTGACTCAAAATATAAGGAAAAAAAAAAAAAAGAAAGCTGTGTTTACCTTATTCTTTGACTTCTAAAAATTTTATGAGCAAAAGGCACTTATATCCATGCTATTTATAGATGTAAAAGAAGATTAAATGGAATTGTGTTTATCTCAAATTAGATAGCCGACATTGAACTGAAATGAGATGCATAATAGACACATGTATTTGCGTACACATAATATGCACATCTGAGTCATATAGACTATAGAAACATTTCAGTACCTTTCATAGATATAAACAGATATGCAATATGTGGGGAGTGCAAATACACACATATATATGTATATAACTTTTAAATTAAAATTATTTACTGGTTTGGATATTCCATAAAAAGAAAAGACAACTGCACATACATATTTTGCATTAATTTTGTACTTTCAAAGTTCTGCCTATTCTTTCAATATTTATCTATTTCCCCCAGATGTTAGATTATATTTTTTCAAAGATGCAGGATACTATATTGCTAAAATACCTACAACTTTACAGGGCAAAATAAGGAGGAAGATGATATGCTGAAAGCACTTTCAAGAATATTCTTTCAAGAATATTATTTCCCCCCAAGCCAAATTACATCATCCAACAATATGAGGCAGGCAAAAATACAGCTCAGATCTTCAAACTGAACTCTGTTTTCTTCTGGTACAACAAAGCAATTTTGCAGTTAGCTCAAATGATGGTTGGAATTTAGGAAACCTCAGGATGCTCTGTGTTCACTGACATGAAAGCTTATTCATATATATCACAGTGTGAATTCTTGGATACTGAAATGCCACTAGTAGCTAATGGGGAATTAACCATCCATCACTGCCTCTTTAGACAATAATATAGGGACAGGTAGAAAAGTTTGCTATGAAGTTCATCAAGAAATGAGGAAATAGGAAATTCAGCTGCAGATGGCCTAAGAGACCCTGCTGTGCTCTGGTAACTGGCATTAGTTTCTGTGGCGTCAGCGGTAGTTTCCAGCCACATACACTTGGAGGAACATATGCATACTAGTACAGTGATCATTGTACCTTACTGCAGCTTGGACCCTCCTAGTCAACAATTAAATTTTGATTGTTGATGCCTTTTCAATTCATATACTAGGAAAATAGATTAGGAAAAGACATTAGAGGATAACATACTTCATCCTCATGCCTCAGCTATGTATCCTGGCAGACATTTAATCAAATTGTTCTTAAAAACACCAGTGTAGTAAGTGCTTCAACTTGTTCAGGGCTTTAATGATCATATGGTTTACACAGACAGAGGGAATAGTTAAGATCTTTCCTCTTTGCAGCTAGTTTTTACGTTTCTGTGTATCTAGCTTATGTATCCGAAGGCTTTTGGTAAATTTCTTTTAGTCTTCTTTTCTGAATTAAAGCACCTCTGCCTCTAAAAGCAGTTCCTCAGTGCTTTTCAGATCTCTGACCTTTCCTGTCCCACTTGATATTTTCAGCAACTGGTCCACATATCCCTTAAAATTAAGACCCTGGGTGGGTGAGTCTTTACATAGAGAGGAGACCCTTACTGTGGATGAAATATATGTAGTCAAAGAACCAGTAGTAGCAGAATGTGCATGGCTTGCACATCACTCCCTGCTTACACATTAATATGATACCTGTCTTTTTTGCAACATCACAACACTGGTGACTTGGGTTTGGCTGGTTATCTGCTATAACCTCAAAGTGCTTTTTGGCAGAACTGTTGTATAGCCTGTTTGTGCAGTTGACTATTCCTGCATAGGTGAAAAAGTTTGCATTTGAGTTACATCTGTTGGGCTTTTTTCCAAACTATTTCCTCAGGTTTTTCATTTTGAATTTTAATCCTACCTTTCTGTGTAACTCACCCTGTATGCAACTCTAATAAAAATGTTTTCACTTTGTCATCCACAGCATTGGCCAATACATCTCTAAAATACCCCTCCAGTCTGATAGTAAAACACTGATAAATGAATTTCTAATACCACTTTTACACTTACTTAATGAATCTGTAGTGTAGTTCATGTTTCCAAAGCCTGCTCACATAAAATCACTAAAAAGAAATGAGTTTTTAGGAGAGTGAACATGCTGTGAGGATGTAGGTGGTGGTGGTGTGTTTATCCATGTATTCTTATTTTAGCTAAATCAAACTGGTTTGATAATGACCTTGGGTTTTGAAACAGAATATTTTATTAAACTTGCTTTGTTGTAAACCTGGTGTGTGTTCCTAAGCCCTGTTTGGACTGGTACACCAGATTTTATTGGATTCTTCTTTTTCTTCCCTCACATCCTATGGCAGAAGAAGGTTATGTGGTAACTGCCAGTCTGAAGTTCAGACAGTTGTCAGCTGAGGCTTCTACTTTTTGTTAGATCGTAGCCCTTTCACACCACTTAAAGTATTATGTGAATGTTATTATTACTTGAATGGTTAAAGCATGAAGTTCAAAGTTTATGTCTTCACCTTTAAGAACAAAAAAAATCAGAAACTATCTGCCAGGGTTTTGTGCAGAGCTACTACAATTGAGCTATTCTTGGTTTATGAGGTTTCAGACAGACAGGTCTGTAATTCGGCAAAGCTGTGTGTGACTTCATGGGAAACCTTTTCATAACTCGTTCAATCCAGCAGTTCTGCTCCTCCTTCAAATTTTATTTTTGATAAGTCAAGTGACTAGATCACATACAGATAATGGAGTCAGCTGAAAATGTTTATGGAATACAATTGTATATACACACAGAGACATAATTTTCTCCATGGATACGCATATCCAAAAATGTTGTGATATAATTCTGCATTCCTCATCACATGATAGCCGGTTATTCTGAAGCGAGAAATGGATAGAAATATAGGAAATTTCCATACATACATGTGGAAAAGAATCCAGTCTGTCCAGGAAGACATTATTTCCTGGTAAAATACTCTATGTGGTTTGGTAACGTATTGAAAAAACTTCAAAAAGCCAGATGGTTCTCCTTGTTATTTTAATGTTATTGTTTAATGAGTGGCCCAAGAAATGCATTTAAGTAAGCAAATAAAATCCAGTTGTTTCATCATTGTGTTATCTTAAGCAAAAACAAATAAATAAAAGCATGCCAGTAATGAAATGTTTTCCCTCTAAGAACTTGGTGGAGTAGTAGTGCCAAATTCTGCAGTGATGTAAACTGGATGGATGCAAAGCAGATGTAACTTCATCTGCTGATTGCAATTGAGAGCTTTTAAAATTCGCTTGGAACTTATTTTTGCTTTGAGATGTATGAAGAAATGAAGTTCAACTGAAGTTTAAGAAGCATCATCATTTTCCCCCACCCCATCTTTTTCTGTGTCACTGATCTTAGATAAAGGTAGGGTTTTGGTGTCAGGTTTCTTTAAAACTCTATTCTCTTCTTCAGAAATACTGTCCTCTGTATGTAGTATAACCAGATATTTAATGTCTGTACCTATCAGTAAATTGCTTAAAATACCTCATAGTACTCATAATCTGGCAGAGGAGTGTCTATCTGTTCACTCACCTATTAGTAAAGTCTCGCACCTGACAAGCATACTGTAAAACCTACTTAAGTACCTATTATGGTGCCTGTTAATGATGTTATTATCTTGGGTGACGAACTTTACTATCCTTGACAACACAAAATACTAGTTCAATATATATAGTTAAGCCTATTAATAGGTTTAGACACTAAAGTGGGAGTGGGTGAGAATTTGAACTCTTGATGTTGAAGGTTGTGGTGCTCCGGCTCCGCTAACACTCTTGAACTTCAGGTAGACTGTAGTAATGAAATTTTGATCAATGAAGTTTCACATCTCTAGAAGTATTTTTCTGCACATTTTCTGTACTACTGCCACTGGGAGACAGAGCAGCTCCCTGCCTACAGATACCTGAGAGAGCTAACTCCAGACATAAACTAAAGCATCCCTTCCCTTTCATCCCTCTTCACCTTCTTCTCAATCTGGGTTTAATCAATGTTCTTAAACTATACCAATACAAAACACTGAAATTAGTGCAAGGCATGACAACTACCTTCACTTTCACTCATCACTGGAATAGGTGACATTAATGTTATGCTCTTATATAAAAGAGCATGCCCTCCATGAGTTCTATTCTCTATTCTCTATTCAAGTTCAAATCTCTGTCTTCCAGCAACACAGTAGACCTTACTCATAGAGCAAGAAGGATCACTCTTCATGTCTGCTGTTAAAACTACCAGCTAAGCTTTCTTATTTCATAATACCAGAAACAAGAGGTACAAGCAGAACCATTCTCTAAGACTTACTCAGGGAGTATTCCCAGTAGTGAAGTACAAGGTAGCTGAGCAGTAGGAAAAAAAATGCTTTGCGTCAACAGAGGATGAGGAGGGATAAAAGTCTTACTTTTTATTTCCTAAGTGCTGTAAACATTGGCAACAATATGAGGAGAATAGGTAGCATCACCATCATCTCCTTCTGTATCCAAAAAACCAAAAAGTCTTCTGTTCTGTAGGTAGCAGGTGAAGATGCCTAACACAAGGAGAGGTTCTATACTGCAAATTTAATTCTCCCCAAGTAGACAGCATTTCTGGTGCCTTCCGCTTGGCTGTAATAGCTGTGTTTTTGTCTCACACATGAGCAGAATCATAGAATGGTTTGGGTTGGAAAGGAGCTTAAGATCATCTAGTTCCAACCCCCCTGTCATAAGCAGGGACACCTCACACTAA
>JBAFWW010004179.1:6590-25386 GCA_036873685.1 Agapornis canus
CTCAGCTCGACATCATAACCCTGAAGTTACAGGAGTTCTGACTCTCATGCAGCGGTAGATTGAAATTAAATGGCAACCTTGTGAAATTCCCTTCTCTCTGTACTGTCTCTCTTCCAAGATTGCTGCTCCTCAGCAAATGCATCTGAAACAGAGTATGAACAAAGTATGAAGATCTGCAAGGTGCATGTCATAATTGTGACACACAATTTGAGTTTATGATAGTACACCAGGAGGGTTAGCCAATTTTTATTTCATTTTCTATTGGATCAAATTGTGCACAAGTTCAGGAGCTGCTTCACAAACTATTTAGTTGCCTTGCTGGTAAGTCAATAAAATGGGGGGGAGGTGTATGAAGACAATGCTTGAAACTATACAGTTTCAGGCAGCTGCTATGTGTGGGTGAGAGCCACATCTCCATTACAGTCCATCGAGCCTGACCTCAATGCAAGTGAAAATAATAAACACAGCAAAGCTGTCTGAGTGTCTTTCCATTTACCAGACTGACTTCAAAAGCCAGTAGCAACAGGAGTTCCTGGTCAATGTATTTAACATGAGCTGATGTTCCAGAAGATGTTTCCAATGTACAAGCTCCATCCACCTTTAGCAGTGAAATCTGCTCCTGCATGGACAGCAGTGTGATTAAATTTGGTCTAATATGATGACCTTTGGCCTGGGAAAGTCATTGTGTCTCTTTTCATGCTACCATTTCTTGATGGGGACTATTGTACTTTCCTGTTTTGATTTGGAGGCTAAAAACCATGAGAATCATAAAAACAGGCTGATAAGGTCTCATTTTTATCTGAGATCAACAATTCTACCCAAGGATTTCTACCTCAAAGACTACTTCAAAAACCTTGAAGTCAGCAGTTTGGTCATATGGGTTACCTGCACCAAGACTAACCATGCAAATCATAGCAGTCTTAACACGTCTTTTTCTTTTCTCTACATATGACAGTTTTCTCTTTTCAGTGTGCCAAACAACTGCCAATATTCTCATGTAATGAGAGCAGTGACCTGTGGAGCACTGTCTGGAAGTCCAAAGGCCAGGAAACTACACATTACTATCAGAAACTCTGGTTCTCAAAAACAAAAAACCATACCAAAACACCAAACACAAAACTAAAACCAAACCACAAAACCAGGAATCCAGAAGCCCAGCTGTGGAGCTAAATGTCAGATAGCAAACACAGCTGGCTGTTCTCTGTTCCCCTTTTGTGTCCCTAAACTCTTCAAACCCAAATGCCAAATTTGGTCACTACAACTCTTTGGGTTCTGGTAACCAGCCCGCTCTGTTTCTTAGGAGTCACTTATACACCAGTTTTGAAAAGGCATTGCCAGCATGATCATGGGGAGAGACATGCTGGGCCATGCATAAGGAGCTGGCTTATTCAGCACTGCATATGACAGACATCTAAGCATTGCAATGTCCCATATTTAGCTTGCTCCCTTTCCTGCTATATTCACTTGCATGGTTATAACACAATGGTCAACACTGTTGTGTGCCAACATGTTCTTGTGTTGGGTGTCATGTTCCTTGTGGTCAGCTGGAGGTGAAACTCCAGCTTTCCTATCTCCTCTGCTCTTAAACAAGCCACTGCAGCTGCCTCTGGAATTAGCTGTGCGTAGACTCCTGGTCTGGGTCTCATCTGCTGCCCAAATAGCCTTTTCTCTTGTCTGCAAGCAATAGATGGCTGCAGATGGGAACAGCCCATCATCCAGGTCCACTCTGCAAGTCACCAACAGGATCACAGAGGCCTGAAGAATGACTCTGCCACCCTCCTGGCAAAACAGCACAGTGGGTTCTCATACAGAAATCATGTTCCCCATTCATATTCCCTATTCCTTGAGAGGGGACTGATGGCTCCTTATGGGCTACAGGTAAAAAAAGTAAACTGGAAATGACTAATTTCCAAGCCTATTCTGATAAAAACAAATAAAAGAAGTGCCTTGGTGGTGTATTCTGATTTTCAGTGTTCCCAGGGGGAATTTGTAGAGCGAATTTGGACTTGATGATCATAGACATCTTTTCCAACCTTGTTTATTCTATGATTCCATATCACAGATAAAGAGAGAGCAATGATGTAGAACTTAAGGCAATAATGTTTTCCTTGTGCCATCCCTCTGCAAAGATGAGGTAAGGGCTGCTAATCAGCTGTAGCTTAGAGAGAAACACTGCCTCATTGGAGCTAAGCATGGAGTGATTTTCAGTGTAATTCCTCCTGCATTCGATCTGACTGCTGTATTTCCCCTGCCAAAATACCTCATTATTATTAAAGAGGGAACTGAAATAAAAATCTCGCCTCTTGGTGGTAATATAAAACCCAGGCTTAACAGATTTTATATATTCTTTCTGAAAAGTTAGAGGTTTCTGCTTGAAGACCCACCAGCACAATGCCAGTTTTATTTGAGATAATAAGTCTTGTCAGTAGTGCTCCAGGATGCTCTGGACATGCATGCTGAATTGGAGCATCTGGAGAGAGGGATTAAAACAGGGAAAGGCCATGATCACAGTTTGAAGTACATAGCATCCATACAAGTCTTTTCTCTGGTCCTGACTTCTTTATCAATGATTTTGTAAATCCAGGGTACTGGAAGCTGATTTTCTCATGGACCATGGAGGGAAGCTCCAGCTTCAGTTCAGTAATACCATTTCTTTAAAGTCACCAAAGCTACACTGAGATGGTCTGTTGGATGGCCTTGTTCAAAGGCTCCATGTGCTCAGGGGCTTTCAGGGATACCACTGCTAACCCATACCTGGAAGAAGACTGGGATGCTAAAATGAGCTTCTTTGGAAGGTGAACTGCTGAACTGCACATCCCTCCTCTCTTCTGCAGCGTGGCAGTATCAGTGCTCTGCAAGTTATTCAGTGCTTAAGAGATCTGTGCCCAATGTATGTGGTGATTTTTTCATTGATGTCTTGAGTCTATGTTACATTCATGACTCTACTTATATCTCACTACAGGAAGAAAAGTGTTTAACTGTTCTGTAAAGACATAACCCTACACGTCAGAGAGGACAACTGTGAAGAACTGTAGGTTGAAGATGGTTTGTAAGACTCTGAAAATTAAAGAAAAACCACAACAACCCCAAAACCTTGCCTAGTGCAAATGCTGAGAGTGCTGTGACATCACAGCTACCTGGATCCGTTTTCATGAAAGGAAGCTTCCAAGAACCTTTTGAGGAAAAAAAAAAACCCACAACCCAGAAGTGATATTAAACACGTATAAATCAGAGTTATAATTACTGCCTGGAAACCTGTCAGATAAATTTTATAGTGAAGCTTTATGAGACTTCCCCTTTAGGCAATGTTGAGACCATGATGCTCTCTTTATAACCATTGCCTAGGCTGCTCCATGGTTTTGCTTGTGACAGTCATGGGGGGTTGATATGATTCTTGCTGTCTCCTAATTAGCAGTGTTCCATTATCCAACGCAGTGCATGGATCAGTTTCATTTGCTGCAGCATGTAGTATGTGACAGTTACTAGTAATTTAAAAAGCTATGATAAGTCACAAACAACATATTCCTCTTTGAAGAGTTATTACCCCCACACTGGTGGAATAAAGGGGAAAAAAGCCCACCTCCACGAAAAGGGAGATTTCACAACCACAGCAACCCCCCAGATTTTAGGCTCTTGAAGGACCACCCAATTAATCCACTCGGTGCTGCTCAGTAAATCTTTTTAATAACACAACATGATTAAGTTATTCCCTGATTTTTCATCTCCAAAGATTTACAAAAAGTTACTCAGAGACACCTGTGTGGAAAAAAAAAACATAACCAAATCCATCATGGTTTGATGTTTGCCCATAGGCGATTTTCTTCAGCTGAACTAATGGCACTGTGTCAGGTGAGAGCCGTATCTTCACACCACAGAACTATTTTGCCTTTGGGAACACAAGGATTATGTGTTTTTTTTAAGATTATTCCTAGTTGTTACCTTTGTAGCAATGCATTTATGCAACAGGTGATACTCTGAAGATGAAGAGTGATTCCACTGGAAACCACATAATGTTTAAGGAATCTCTCTCTGTTGTTGCAGTGGGGTTTTTCTTCCAGATGGATAATATTTAGTATTTGCAGATAGATTCTGTCTTCCAATGACCTCCAGAGACATTATAAGCTCTCACATATTAAACTTCAGAGTGTTTTGTAATAGACCAAGGAAGCACACAGAAAGTGTGATTACATTTTTCTCTTGATTGCTAACTGGATGTCCTTCTGTTTCAGGATGTTGAGTATAAGATAAAGAGAAAACCACTGCAGAGCTACCCTGGGCTTTTCACCAGATGTTTCTCCTGATTGTGCTCCACAGCACTTTGTCTCTGGACTTTAATGGCATAGCCACCTTTTACCCTCTGTATTGGCTATGCATTAAACCAAGTTGCCAAGCTACTTCACTTGCAAGAGCATAGCTCTGTGTCATTCTATAATCCCCAGAGGTCCAGACAAATTTTGCCAGAATGGTAGAATAAACCAACCAATTTTTTCCCTGCTATTCTTTCATGTCATCTGTGTTAGACAGCCTTTGTCAAGCACAGTACAGAAGAAAAACTGAGAGAAAAGATAGCATTTATGAGCAAGAAAAACCTAAGCATTAAACCTGGTTTAAATATTTTCAAGAACAAAACCAAGTCATGGCAAATAACAGGGGTTGGATGGGTGCTGTCAGGCTGCCATGGTCTCCCCAAGCAGACACTAATGAAAATGCCAGCTGCATATAAGTAAGAAATAGTTAGGGTTTTTATGCCAAATATCCAGCAAAAGAGCACCAAAATGAGTGCTGAAAATTCAGCAGCACTCAAATGCTGAATTGCAACCAGCTAATGGCAAAGCTACAGCGTGAAAAAAAAGCTGTCTGCATCTATGGTTACAGTTTAATTGCAAGCATATACATGCAGGCATTTTCACACCTGGGTTGTTTCCCCACCCTTTCTGGGGACTAGCCCTAAACTTCTCACTGACACACATGCAAGAAGAAAACAAGTTTGTTTGCAATCTGCTCTAATGGACAAAGTCTCTAGGCAAAGCGCTGAGATCTGGCAGGCCTACAAGAATACACAAGCAGGGATTAGCCACATTGGTTTTGGCCTCCACAACTTACTCTCATATATTGAAAGAAATGGCTAAATCATTAAAACTGGTGAGATAGGAGTGGAAAATAAAAGATGGGTCTGTTTGGGACTAGAACTAAACAAGAACCAGAAGGTTATACAAAGAATGCAGAGAGGCTGTTTGATGGTTTTGGTGGTTTAACCAAAACTTAAATTGATTTTTTTTCCTCCTTTTTTTTCCTTGCTATATAAACTGCAGAACTTTATTTTGGGTTAATTAGAGGTTTTCCCCACTCCTATCCTATAGGATCTTGGCAAAAGAGCAACTGTACCAGGATTTCATTAAACCCCAAAGGATGCTGCAGTGAGACCTGTATCCAAATTCTGCAGAAAAGAAAGTAACTCTGGTATTTTATACCCAGCTATGACCTCTGTGAACACTAGACTGTCATTCAGGAAACTTCAACACATCACCCCATGCTTCCTGCTTGCATCCAGTGGACTGAATATCATGACACTGACAGATTTGTTCTTCATCTTTCACATAGCTACAACTTGCTCTTTATCCCCAGCAAACAACCACACACAGGTACCACTACCGGTTCCCAATGCATATATACACTGACTCTAGCCTCTGATGTCAGTGAGATTAGTTCTCAAGACTGCAAATGTCAGCTCCAAGAGAGAGCTTGTGTTCTGTAAAGGCAAGCTAGAGTGGTAAGGGAGAATCATGCTACAGCATACCTAATGCCAGTGGTGAGTTTGGTGCCAGACCTGTGACCCTCTGAAAGCACCTCTGGTTTTGAAGGAAATATCTAAAGCTCACTTCTGCACAACAGATGTAGCTGCAGGTGATATTTTTGCTTCTCCACATCACCCCTACAGTTGCCCAGAACAGAGTTAAGAGAGAAAATTAACAAAACAGGATGAGTGGGTTTGTTATATAGCATTTTCTTAGCAGTATAGTCAAGCCTCTTCCCACCACAGCAGCTCTCTGTAGGAGCTCTTTTCTGATCTCAGACATCTGCTCCTCTGTCTGAAAATAAAAAGGGGGGAAGAGAAGGAGTGGGGAGGAAAAAAAATCCTGCAAACTCTAAATGTTTTGAGAGCAGCTACCCTATTCTCCTAGGAACCAAACGTCAGTGGGCTGAATAGGTCTCCTAATGGGTATGAGCACATGCCAGTGATCACAGACAATCACACTAAATTTCCCTTAGCAATATCCAACAGACCAAACTGTGATCAGTGATAACTGAGCCCTCAGGGACTCACTTGTAGCCCATTCAAAAATGCATATGCCCTCAAGGGAAGGTTTGCCTTGTTTTCCTGAGGAAATTAAATAGACTCTTTATAGAATTAGCAAAAATCAGCAGGGGTTCAGATTTCCCATAGCCTTTCATGACTTGCGGTTTAATAGCAGACTTTAAGTTAATGTATATCAGATACATGCATTTTGATTTTCCTTCCACTTACACTGAAGAAAATGCATATATTTTGCTGAGTTATTCCTGATTTCCACTTTAAGTGAGAGAACAGGAAGGGTCACATTGACCAAATACCTTTCTGAAGAAGAACCTTAAAAATTTTATATGACAGACATATAGCTCAGCAGCAAGTATATACTGTTTCACATTTTCAAAGCGTTTATAGACTCAGACATAGAGGTCATTGTTTAAAATCCTTGAGGTTTTAGCCAAAAAAAAAAGGTGCTTTGTTTGTTTTCTGGCAAAGTTTTATATCTGAAAGAGAATTTTCCACCAAAAATAAAAATTGAAAACAATTCCATAGAGAAGCAGCATTTTTAAAAGTGTGTAAAAAAAAATATCATTATTATGAAACTGAGAGTTCAGTTTGCTACTGCTAAGCAGTTTTAGCAGAAATATCTCCACTGGCTCTGGATATATGTTTCCAGAGTGATTTAGCTTGGGAGAACTGAGCTTCCCATGTTTTGGACACTGCACTGTGGCAGATTGCAGAGACCAAGGAGTTCTGAAGTCTTACCTCTTCTTCCTTCTACCTAGCACATGGCATTAAAATATACATGTGTGCTTCTGGTAAAGCTCTCTCTATTGTAAAACTCTCCAGGATGATTTGATGTGCCTCTTGCACTTTGGACTGTCTTGGGTTGATGCCTCCTTTTATAAGTACCATGGTTTTGCTATTTGCTGCCTTGCTAGTGAAAACCAAACCCCTTCAGTTCAGTTACCCCACAACCAGTGTCACTCTTGAGAAGATCAAGCCATGATTTATCAGTACATCAACCTTTGTCAGCTTCCTGCTTGGGGGACATGAGATAGTCAACAATGACAGCCTTCACAGGAAGGAGTCTCAAACAGTTGCTCTGCTTTCTAAGACATAAATGATGTATGTAGCTTGAAAAGAAAGGGCAAGACATAAGATGCACTTTCTTGCCTCAGTTTCCCCAAATATACTATTGTGAAACCTGTTGTTGCCCAAGTAAAACATCCATTTCCAGACCCCTCTCTCCAGTCTCTTTCCCATAGAGCCCCTAGAGGTTTGGTAGACTTTGCAATGGACAGATAGGAAATCCTCCCATTTTTTTCCCAACTCTTTACTAATCAGTTCACATCCCTGGACAATTTATTTTGGGTCTTTCTGAAAATGGGAGCTTTTCCCCTGAAAACTTCTGGAGTCAGGCACCCTAGAAAACTCATCCTTTAGGAACCCACTGGTCTTCTTCTCAAACATGAGGTCACCTAGGTCTCATGCACACCCCACTGGGCAGGACACCACCTCTCAAACACATGCAGAAAACATCCCAGATTGTTACTGGTGGTAATATTCCTGTCACTTATTTTCCTGCTTTCCACATCACTGGGACGATAATTTGCCCTTTTCCTTTCAGTACCTCTCTTAGGAATACAACACCGTGGAGCAAATCACGTTCACCTGTAATATAAAGGAGACGGGATGTAGCTAATAAAGAACAAGGCAATTCAAACTTTTTTCCTGAGCCCTCAGGAGGAATACCCAGGTGTGCTGAGGAAGATATGCTTGGAAAAAAAGAAAAGAGCCATTCTGCAGTCAATCTAAAAGCACTAGGCCTCCTTTCATGAATTGATTTACCCACTGGGTGACATATTGGCAATTTTCTGTTACCTACCCAGTGATATGACTAAGTAGATGAAGCTTAAAGGCAGGTCAGATAAAAAGACTTTAATCTAACAAAGGCAGCCTGAATTTCGCATGTCAAGGAAGATGATTTAACAGGGAACAGCAGCCTAAACACGATACTGAATCAAGGTGGAGAATCCATAATTAATGTTACACTGCAGAAATGTTTACTCAAAAACAGAATGACAAAAAGGGGTAGATTTGCCTTTCCTATAAAGGCCCCCGTTCAGCAAAATACATCACTGCAGTCTTTTTTGTTAAGCACACGCTTCAATCTGGACCTGCATGAGAAGGAATGCCTTCGAATTCATCTCTTTACAGCCAGTGCAAAAAGGGTGAAAATCAGTCATGACAAGTTTTATAAGACACAGGCTGAGCGTTGCTGTAATTTGATGAACACACGAGGCCAGTTAGACTTGGCAGAAATGGTGTTCAGAGAATTAATTAAAGTTGTTTTCTCTGAGGAAGGAAAAGTTGGGTTTTAGGAAAAGCAGTAATATCATATGCAAGTGACATGAGAATTGTTTGAGTGTTTTCACGCCCAAGGGGTGAAATGCCTAAAAGGGTGGCTGGTCCTTGAATAATGTATTTATCTTGCAGTTACACTTTACCATTTTCTTACCAGGGTTAGTTGGATTTCCTGAACAGCAGCCCAAAATGTAACCTGAAGTTACTAGACAGCACCAGGGGAAGAGGAAGACCACATTCTGCTCCCCAAAGTGTTTTATTTGGACTTTCCATTCTGATGATTTCTCCCTTCTTCCTTTGAAATTAAATGTGTGCGGTTGCTGTATTCCTCGCCCTTGTGTACTGGGGGAAACAGTCACTACCTGCAGCCCCTCAAATGTACAAGGACTGCTCAGCATTTTACAGCTGGTACAGCATGAAGCCACTGATGAAGACCAGTGCAGACCAGTGCCTTGGACGGCCTTAGGATGTCATGTTGCTGGATGGACACAAAACCATGTTCTCCCTAGTTCCTAGGAAGCTCTGAGTTTGCTGTGGACTCAGAAATGTTTAGAACTAGAAGGCTGTATAACCTGTACTTCTCCTGTTGCTCATCCTCTTAGGCTACACACCTGTGGAGTCAGGGAGCATCTCCCACTCCTTATTGGCAATACCCTCAGCACAGCGCGACCTTCAGATTACCTCCCAATTAATAACCCTCTCAAACTGAAGCAATGCAGCCTGAAGAGACAGCAGACTTTGAGGTCAAGTACTCTGACCTGAAACTAGTGAGCACCCACACTGCAGCCGGAGGCCTGCTGGAGGCTGCTCCTTGCCCTGAGACAAAAGAAAACCCAGTAGAAATTCTGCACAAGACCCTTGATTAATTATCCTCATTACTCAATATTTTAACCCACCTTGTCAGCCCTTCCCACTCTGCCTTGCAGCAGGAATAAGATTTCCAAAGCGCCTGGAGCTAATGGCAATGGGGAAACCACACACAGACCAAAGTGCTGACAAGAGCAAAAACCCGCTTTTCTATTCAGCACCTCCAACTTCCAGAAATGCACACAAACTCTGGCCAGCCTCCACTATGTGGGTTAAAAATCAGATCCTTCACACTTAGCAAAGGATTTCCTCTGCTCTTTTCACTGATGGACTGGTAAGACTCATCCTTGCCACTTGAACAGAGAGGGTTTGTTCTCAATCTTTCTCCCCCTGCTATTGCACAACTGACTCCCAGAGTGATCAAGTGTATTTAAATGCCTTCTGCTATAAGACTGTGAGTCACAGCTTGGATTTAGCTTGAAACACACCTCTAAGCAGAGGGCTCTAAGCAGAGGCATTTTGGATGGAGATCATGGATGTGAATAAGAAATATATTGTGGTTTGTAGGGGGGAGGTGAAGGAGAAATCCTTCTCTTTCTTTAGGTCTAGATACCTGAATTCCAAACATGGCTATAGTACTGAGACTCAGCGACATGGCTTTGTGACAACAAACAGCCCCATTTGGCTGCTCTGGGCTTTTGAGCTGATATCCTGGGTCTTCCTGGTAAATCTCACAGTTCAAATCAGCAGCTCCCAGATGGTTCCCACCCTCATCTTCCCATACTCAAGGCTCTGCCACCTTCAAAAGCAGCCTGAATTTGCCTTCCAGCATGCTGCAGTGTTTGGGCAGTGGCTTCATAAAGAGATAAATGATACTTACAGTGGGGCTGAGACCCTCCAAAAAAGCATGGGGAAGGAAATATAGGGTGTAAGAACTTGCTTCAAGGTGAGGCATACAGACATGTTCTCAATGGTTTTATACATAAAATGAATTTTATTCATTTTATGTCTTTCCAATAAAGAAAAAACTTTTATATATATCTTCATATATATGTATATATAATATATATATTTATATATAATATATATATATATATTATATATATATACACACAATATACCACAGAAGTGTTAATAGATGTTGTGGAATAAATCTCTCATGGCTGAAAAATGTCTTTCTTCATTGCCCTTAACTACAGACAAGGGTTAAGCCACTGATTTTGTGGACAACAGCCCTAGCCTTAAGGATAAAATCACATAAGCAGAACTAAAAAAAGGGCAGACTTCTTGTCCTACAGCTCAGTTTTGTTTTAGTTGCCACCGAGTTTGCCCTCGGAGAAAATGGAGGGCTTTGGAGCTATTCTAATGGCTTTAAACTTAAACTCCACCTCCCTCAAGAAGAATTTGGTACAGCTGTTTGCTCGTTGACTGTTATTTCTAAGGTTATCAGCCAGTAAAACAACCAAATGTTTATGCTGCAACAAGCATGAGTAAACCTATCTCCTCCCTATATCCTGGGATAGGATAATTTCACACTCTCCTGTGTAAATGTACCATACTAAATAGAAGAGTGAATTTTTTATGATCAACTTTTTATCAGAAACATTATTTTTCTGTTGCATTTCAGCTTTTGTAACTATCCTCCATACAAAAATAATCACAAAACCCTCAAGGTCTCAAGGCCAAAATAAAATAAAATAAAGTAGAATAAAATGTTAAATATTAAATATTAAATATTAAAATAAAATAAAATATGTAATTGTATAAGCAGAAAGTGGGAGGGAGAAGAAGAGATTTGGCTTTGCAGCAAAGCTGCTTGCCTAAAGATATAAGAACATTTTCCCAGTGAGCTCAGCATTCAAAGCCAGGCAGCCAGAACATGCTTCACAAGAGAGAACCTCCTGTGAACTCCTCACCTTAGTAAGGTAAGTCAGTGTTCACAAGGAAATACCCCACCACACCATTCCCTTTGATGTTTTCCCTCTGCAGAAGGGAAGGGTGGTCTTTTTAAAGAATTCACAATAGAGAGAAGGGGAAAAGGAAGCCCTTTGAAGAGAGCAGAGAGCCTCCTCTCATTTGGCTGCTGACTACAAGCCACCCCTTTTCCTTTGTGCCTTGCACAAAAGGAGGTTTGCAAGCCCACTTCCCCCTCAACCAGACAGAGTACCATACCAAGAGGAGGTGGCTTTCCAACACGCAGAACACAGAGAGGGGAAGGAACTGCATGGCTTCACACATCAACCATAAATCAAACCTCTTGAAAAAGTTCTGTGTAAAGTTTAAAGGTGCATGGGACGTGGCAGGTCTTTGTGCGTCTTCAGGATGAGCAGCAAGAGCACATGCGTGGATCCACATGCAAAATCCCATGTCTTCCTGTGTTCTCCCTTGAATCAGGATGGATTTAATCCTTCAGAGCCTGGAGCTTATCAGGAAAAACCAAAACTCAGCTGAAGCTAAAACCACATAAAAGCCAACAAGAAGTGATTCCACAAGCATGCAACTGGAAATTCAGAGGAAATATGCATTTATCGATAACCTGGTTGTTATGACTTTTTGGCCTCTGTCTTGACAAACTGAGCCTGGTTCCCAGACCTCTAACTCCCAGCAGCATGACCTGGGCAGGAGGGAGATAGTGAAAGAGCAAGAAATAAGGGGAAACTGAGATAAACTGCATATGCTCAAGCACTATGGTCATATGGAATTCACCTAAAGGTTCTGCTAACGCTGTCTGATATGACTGCAAGTTCTCTATCATGTCAATTACAGACAGCAAATTCTTGATGATGGAAAATGCTTACATTATGCCTGTCTTTAAGATTGGGAAGATCAGAGAACTTATGGGTTAGCCAGTCTCTCCTCAGGCTCTGGAAAGGTCTGGGAGCACATCATCTTGTCATCCCCTTCCAATCTACTGAAAGACAAGAAAGAATCAGTAGCAGTCTACACAGATCTGTCTAGGGCAAATCATGGCTAACTAACCTGACTGACTTCTGTAATTAAATGACTGGCTGCAACAACATGGGAAGAGCAGCAGGTATTACATATCTTAAATACAATAAGGATTTTGTCACCTACAGCATAATCGAAGATGTCCCTGCTAATTGCATGGAGGTTGGACTAGATGACCTTTGAAGGTCCCTTTCAATTGAAACTATTCTATGATTCTGTGATTCTGTGTTTATCATTAAGATGCTGAAGGACTAAACTGCTATACAAGTTGAAAACTGGTTGTCATAATTAGCTCAACGTCCATTTATCACATGGTAGCAAGCATATTACAACTAGCTGGTAACTTGAACAGTAGATATTCAAGTCAGGCAGGTTTTTAGAAACTTAAAGATTGGGGCTGCAGAGACCTTCTGAAGTGCAAAAAAGAATGGTAGTTTCTTTGCCTTGGGTGAATAACCTTATGCACCAGTAAAGCTAGGGACAGGCTGAATAACAGTGGATACCAAACTGAATGTGAGACAGCAATGAATATAACTTACGTTTTGCTGGGTTACATTTGGAGGAGTGACTGACCAGCAGGTTATGGAAATTACTATCCCCCTCTGTGCAGCAGTATAGAGGCTGCACTTGAAATATTGCATGCAGTTCAAGAAAGATGTTGAAAAACTGAGTAGGACTCATCAGAAAGCTAGCAAGATATTTAGGTGCCTCTATCACTTAACTTACAAGGAGGGGTTATAGGAGGTTTATCTAGACCGTCCAAAAGGAAGAACTGATCTATTTATTAATCAGGGTACAAATATATGATGGAGAGTTGTAAAAAGCCAATCTCATTTTGTTAGTGTTAGGTGTCAAAGGAGGGAGTCATGTCCACAGGTTGTAACTTGGAAGGTCCAGGTTGGTCACTGGGAAGAGCTTCTCTAGGAAAGCAGCCCCACACTAAACTGGGCCACTCAGAGAGGCTGTGAAATCTCCATCCCTGGGGCTTTCAAGCCCACAGTTGGCCTGCTTTGATGTTAGAAACAAGCCTTCTTCAGGCTGGAGGCTGAACTGCAGGCCTCAAGCCATCCCCTTCAACCAGCACTTCTGTAATCCCTGAGGCCTTCAATTCCATTAGCAGCAAAGAATTCAGATCCGTTTCTGTTGCTAGGCAAAAAAAATATAGGCAAACTGTACACAGGCCTCTTGTTTAAGCACTTCACAAATTGTCTCTTAGACAATTTAGGGTTTTACCACAATCAGGATCATTTCTTGTATTTGCTAATCAGTCCAACCATTGACATTTGAAAGCACATCCAACTGGCTAGACGTGGCTTTTGTGGCTGGAGATTTGGACAAGAGTGTAGGAGATGAGCCTGCCAACAGCCTCATGTGTGGATGCCTTTTTCACATGGCAAGTCTCATGCTCAAAGCAACAGCTGAGATGCTCCGGGTGTCTAGACAGCACCTCCACTGTTCTTGTAACATTCATGGTAGCTTGTCTCAGCATGAGGAAGAGAAAGGGGGTGGGGGAAAGAAAGTTTATGCAGATGAAAGTGCTTCCAAGTCAACACTGATTAATTTTGAAAACAGGCAGGTACTCGTGGGCGACTTGCAGCAGAAAGCCTGCTGAATGGCGTGTGCCTCTGCACGCAAGGGCAATAAGAGATCTTCATGCCATCCTCTCAGACCATTCCCTATTTATATGAGCCAATGGACAAGGCATCCATCATGCACCAAATGCACCACCTGGCCCCTGTTTGGCCACACCAGAAATGCATCTCCTGTTCCCATGAATCACATTTTATACCTTTATGGCCAGGAGAATGAGCAGCTGCACACCAAGCAGCCAGATAATAACTGGTCTGGAGAAAAGAGCTAGTCAACAAAAGACATCCTCAGCTCCCAACCACTATCCAGAGCAGAGTAATGGAAAGGAGAAGATTTGAAAAAGCATGGAGGCCCCAGTGGAGGAATGATAACATGCTTTATCCCCCATTGCAGCTATGTTGATTAATGGACATCAGGCAAATTAGGAGTTGTCTGTTTTATAACGGCTTTCTAAAAACATGCCTAGAGCAACAGATGAGTTATTTCTCTTTTCTTTTACTTTTTTTTCTCTATTTTTCCTTCCCCCCCTTTTTTCTAACTGAAACACCTATCAAGCTACGTCAATCTTTGTACTAGAGCAAATATGCAGATGGAAGACATATCAGCTATAATACTTACTATAAAATAAAGGCTGAATGTTAAATATGGTTCTCTCTTTTTCCAAAACAGTCTACAGAAAATCATGTTCTGTATCAGAAAATGATTAAGCAAAAGCATTTAGACTTAGAAAAGGTTCCTCTTTTCTTCTTTTCTCTCTTCCTCATCATTAGCTGTGATTTTTTGGTTTTCACTCACAGTTCAAACAAAATTTGGATAAGCAAACAGCTTTTGGTTCCAAACACTTGACCTTCAGAAATGTAGCTACATCCCCTTTCATCAACACAAAAAAAGAAAGAAGAAAAAATAATCCTCTCCTACTGGTATTACATTATCTCACACATAAAGTCATTGAAAAGGTTGTCTTCAGAGAATATAATACCAAGTTATGAGATATTTTTGGCACAAGGACAAGGTAAGATATTGCCAGACAAAGAAAACACTTACTTATAATTCAGTTAACGGCTGGCAAAGTTATACCCTTCTGCTACTAATTAATTTTCCATATTTCCAGCCAAACAAATGCAGAAGACTCTATAATCACCCAGGACAGCAATCTGCAAAGTGTTAAAACACCATTAAGCCAAACACTAGTTTTACCCTGGCTGCTGCATTTGTCATCAGTGACAGGGGCTGAGTTTGGATCTGGGTAGAAGGGAAAGGATTGCCTGAGATGGAAACTACAAGACCTGGTGCTGGTCTTTAGGATGTGTGTTTGTTTGCTGGAGTACAGCTGGGACCCAGCCAACTCCAGAGGGACCAGAACTTGTCAGCAAGTAGGAGATGTGATTTACATGAGCCTACAGCCACCTGCACTTGCTTTCACACAAAGCACACACTCACATCTAGGAAGCGTCTCTCCAGTGGGAGAAGGGACATGACTGTGCTGGAAGGAAACCACCTGCATCAAGTAATGGTTTGGTGTTATTTACTTGACCTCCCCAGAGCAACAAGGAGAATAAAGCAACAGATTTAAGGTCTTTGGGCCACACTGTATTTCCTGGTCTTTTCCTAACTCAGGCAGCAGTCAAGCACTAAATGGAGGATTAATGCTCCAATTAAACTCATTTTTGTCATATATATACATTTATATATATATATATTATCCTTTATATATAGTATCCTTTTATACAAGTCCATTGTGGAAATGGACTGGTGATCAAGTCTATTGGGCATTTTGCATCAATTCTGTAGGAGAGGCTGATGTTTGAGGGCTGGCACGGACTGCATGTACTATCATAAAGCAAGGGGAGGTATGGCTGAGGACAACTTATTTGCCTTAAGTCAACCCCAGAACATTTCCTATGAGGTTTTTGGCAAAAGTAGAACTAAAAATTATCTCATTCTCAAGCAAAGAAAATATTTCAGAACCTTTTCAAGTTTTTTCCTAAAATCACAGTGGCAGAAATTTCAAAACAGATGTTTTAGAACTGATTTTTGTCTTCAATTATCTTTTGGGTTTTTTAAAGTAAGTTTGGATTTGTAGGGAATAATTTTTGTGTTGGTTCATTTAATTGTTTGGTTTCTGTTGACATGCATCTCTGCCTTCTTCAGGAAACAATGGTTGCTTTTAGTACACAAAAGCTTTTGTCTTCAGAAGAATTTTGCCTATGTGGGCTTAGTGATGCACAGAGGAAATTCTCTCCCCAAAAAGTAACGTTACATTTCTGATAGAGGGTTAAACACATTTTTAAGTGAACAGTTAATGGACTTGAACACTAATGGGCATGGCTTGTTAAGAGCACTGGAACTTTGTAAAGGGAAATCATTCTTTGTAGAGAAGTTTTCAATATTTTAATATTAAATTTCTGTTTAATTTAAGATAAACTCCCCATGTTTATCCTGACAAAACAATTGATCCTGTCTTCTTGGACAGCTAGGCAGGCAGGCATGGAAGCTCAGGGAAGAAATGACTAATGGTGTTCTGGCCTCTTTCTGTCTCCTTTCCTACCCAGCAGGAAACATCAAAACTTTTGACCAAAAATGTTTTAACATTTTCAGGTTCCTGATTCCCTGCCGGCAACAGTCCTGATGTGCTGATGTGCTTCCCAGGAGCTGGTTCCCACTGGACCACAGCATCATGCAAATCTAGTTTCCAGTGGAAATCTCATCATTAGAGGTTAATTGTACTCGGAGTTTGTCACACCTGAATCAAAACCTGATCCATCCCAGCAAAAAATGTTTGAATTACTATGAATCAGCTTTTTCAACTGGGAAAATAAATAAACATTCCACTGTGGAGTTTTCAGCCAGCTTTGCTGAAAACTGACCTTAAAATAGATTGTTGTGTCTTTCTACCTGGGAAATTTGGCAGATATTAATGGAATACGTGACAGATAGTGGTTTGTAATTCCAAAAGTGGTTGGTAATCTTGGTCTAAGATAAAAACTTGGACTAGATGAAAACATTACAGAAAATGTCTGAAAACAGGAAAAGAACTAGGAAAATAAAAGCAGAACAAAATTTCTGAAACCCATGAGTTACTTGTTAAGAGAGGCATTTCTTCTATGTGCAGCCTTAACTATACTCTCTCTAAATGAGAAGTCATACTATTAACAACACAGATTGCACTGATTATTTACAGGAGCTACCCATTACCTGAAGACTTGTTCACATGGGTACAAAGCCTGTGATCCTCAGAGCCACAGAAAGTTTCAAGTAGTTATTTTTGGATGTTCAACTGCAGATACCCTGAAGGGACTTGATTTCCTGAGAAAGTGCTCAGCATTTAAGAAAATTAGATTCCTTTGAGATGCTGAAGACTTGGCTTTACCCTTTCCACCCTGAAATGTAGCTATCAAAAATGCATGGAAATGTTTAAACCAGCTAGTGTAAGGTGGTAGGTAATTGGACATAACTGAATAGGGTACCTAAAACCACGCAAAAATTACTAAACCTTTTTCTTTCCAACTCCAAACTCCTAATGGGCTGAATCATATTTGAAGAGTGTTAACCCTCAAGACCATCTTTAGCGGCAAATCCGAATCCCCAGTGATTAGTACCTGATTTGTGGGTTTGCACAGTGAACGCATGAGACTGAATGGCTGCTTGGCAGAGTTTTGCTTTCTCAAGGGTGGACCAGGAAGTCAGCCTGATGAGGGGTGCAAGATTTCATCCTGTAAAACATCTTCCTGGCTGTGACTACCAGCATCTCTGGGCTTATTAAACAAAATCCTCAATGATTCAGTTTGTTCTAGTCCTGGGTGCTCACAGTGTCTGCAAAAGAATGTCAGAAATGCTGCTTGGAGCAAACTGGCACTTGTAACAATACAGGTATTCACTGGGGCATCACACAGCAGCAGAACCCTGGCATGGGGATGATAATTTCTGCTTCTCAACTCACCGAATGCAAATCTATCCAGGCCATGACGTTTTGAAAGCCCTGTCTCATTCCACATCTCTTACCAAGATTTATGACAATTAGCTGCCGAATCCATAATTAGCAAGTGGTAACAGATCAGCAGATATATCCAGTTCTGGTGACACCTCTGACAGATTGACGTCTACTCCCCAAAATCCCTGCAAGGCTTCGTGTTTTCCCTGTGACCACTCTCAAACAGAGTTTTGGCAAGGTTGTCTCAGTGGGGAGGAGAGGGAGGGCTGGGGAGGAACAAGTTCTCACAAGCATGACAGGACCCATGCATAACCATTTGGCTTTGCAATTAAAAACATGTTCTGTCTTCCTCTGCGTCACCAAGGAGAGCGTATAAGTAACAGTTGCTCTGCAAAGTGCTTTGAATTCAAACAAACCATAAGGTTTGGGTTTCTATGCTTGGGGTTTTGTTTGCTGAGAGAAAGGTTTTGGTTATTTTTTCCCTTCTGAAAAAGGAACTTCAGGTTCCTTGGGGGGGGAAGGAGAGAGAAAGGGGAGGTAGGAGAAGTAAGAGTTGTAGTTGTATTTGCACAGGGCCTGATGTTCAGACACTCCACAGTGGACATAGGGGTCAAGGAGAGGTGGGTGAACCCCATCTACCCTTTCCAAAAATCAAAGGATTTATAGTTGTTTAACTGCTGCCTAAACAGAATCCAAAGTCCTCCTCCTGTGTCAGCTTCAAATGGTATCTTCACTCTTTCTAGGCAAAGTATCCCAGATTCTTGACCCAAGTTTTTTCCAACATCAATTCTTAATTTTAGGTTTCTAGAGGGATGATGGGGAGGGACTCTTCATTAGGGACTGTAGTGACAGGACAAGGGGTA
>JBAFWW010004180.1:0-17562 GCA_036873685.1 Agapornis canus
CGAAAACACCCAAACCAAAACCAAACCAACCCAAAAACACCCCAACCCCCCCCCCCCACACACACACACACAACAACACAGACCAAAACAAGAGAGGAATTCATCTGTAAAGAAAATTCTGCTTTAGGCAGCTGTTTAGACAAGACAACTCAAGAACTTTTCCACTCTTCATCATCAGCCAGCCCTGATTTGACAGCCATCCTTGCCTTTCTAAAACAAAGAAATAAAATGCTTCCTGAAAGAATTTGCTAGGTGCATGAAAAATGGGGGGTGGAATTACAGTGAGTAATCAATGCTTATTTTTATCAGGGAAGCTGTGCCGCTCTTTTCCATCAGGTTGGCACAGATACACACGTTGCTGTGCTGAGAAGCAATGCCTTTGCTACAACTTTGCCAAGGTTGTTTCAGCACACGCTTTTACAGATTTTGTACTCCTGATTCATAATATGCAGACTATTCATTCCAGGAGAAAAGAGGATGAAGTTCACAGCAGTGTACATCATCCACAATAACATTAAACCCTGCTCATGAGGGCTGGATTGCTATGCTTCAGTGAAGAAAACTCCTCAAGATGCTTTTTTTCCTGTGATACAATGAACATCTTGGAACTTGAGTTTGAAAGACAGCATTTGCTTGCCTCAGTCCTGGAACTCCTGAGCAGCCTACTCCATTGACAGTGTTCAGAAAAAACCTCATTCTCTGCAGAACAGAGGCTACAGATTTCTTGGTGGAATGCATTATATTAACCTTGGGGACAAGGACAACCTGACCTGCTAAACTGGCACTGAAGTGCTAGTGAATTCACACTTAACTACATATGGTTCAACTGATGCTTTTTCTTACAAGGCCAATTTCAGATGTTAGACTGTGACACAAAGCACACACAAAAGTTATGCTCTGTTAAGTTGCAAAGGGAGAAAAGCAGTCCCCAGTTGGTGTACTACTATTATATTTAAGCAGTAAAGTGATGACAAGGTTGTGTTTACAAGATGTGTGATGTAAATTAAGGTACATGTAATGAGCCTTGGGTTCTAGAAAAGGCATTTAATACTGTGCTACTGTTCCACTAGGTACTGAAGTTTCAGGTGAACAAATTATAAAAATGACTTCATCTTCTTCTTCATAATTGCACAAGACTTCAAGCGAAAGAGTAACAAAAATCAAATCTATAAAAATGTATTTCTAGAGTTTTTCAGTATAATTTGGAAACATGGAACACAGGCAATAAAGAGAGATCACAAAGTCACATTTTAAAACTTCTAATGAGGAGGCAGAAATAATTTATATTAGTATACATTTTAGAAACCCACAGTGACTTCATATTTTCCAGCTTACTGGAGTTACAAGCGAAGAGGCTGATGCTATAGTATCTCAATGCTGAGTACTTCCTGGGATGTGCAGAGTACCAATGGCTACCATAAGCTCAGAGCAGTCAGCATCTCACCCCACACTAAATCCGAAACACTTCTGGGTCGGTTCAGTTTTAATATTCTATTTGTGGCAAAGAGAACTTTCTAACATCAGTAATTTCGTGGAAAGTATTCCCCTCATTTCATTATACTGAGATACATACACTCCACTCATACTGGTTTCATAACTATTTATAGCATGCGCCATGTATAGTAACATGACACTGTGAAAGTGCCAGAATGAGAAATGCTGAATTAAGAAGTGAGATGAGATTGCAAACACTGGGCCACTAAGCTACTATAATGTAGTTATAGCAACATATGCCTGTTCCTTCATTCTAATTCCATTTACAGAACACATGAGCTCAAGGAAGTAATAATAGTAGTATTACACACAATTGTGAAAAATACTTCCGTAGCCCTCAGGGTGATTCAAGAGCTAGTACAAAATGTTGAAGCTTTCACTATTTGATATCTTATCCAGTTTGGAAGACAGTGAAATCTGTTGCCAGTTCCTGACTAGCCTTTAGTTTGTAGGGATAAGTGTCTGCATCACAAGGCATCCCTCTTGTTCAGTTCAGACTGACTGTTTTGACACGGGATATGGAATGAAATGGAGGCGACAAAAGAATTGCTCCTTCTGAAGCAGGACATTTTCAATGGCAGGAGTGCACATGGCAGCTTGTGTCTTACAGAGGTCTCTCTGCACTCATACTAGAGCACTAAAGGCTTTCCATTTGAATCTCGGGAGTTAAATTCTCCTTAGAAGCATCTCCATACCATGTGAAATGACTCTTTTGTTCACTGCCTGCTGAAATGGGAGATCTGTACACCAACCTGGAGATTGAAAACCAGCTACCAATGATCTGTCTCTCCACCAAGTTTCTTCACATGTGGCGTTCACAGTATTTGAATTCTGCCACTACAGCATCAGGCTGTGATTTAACTGCATCTAACCCTAGCATGAAAGTAGCTCATACCTTACAGAAAGGTGTCTGTTCCCAGGGTCTGCATTAGCAGAGGGCAAGACTGATGGACAGACTGGACAGTCCACGTGTTTACAGTTATCCTCTATTGAACAAAACCTGGTCTTGAATATCCTTCCTCTTTAAGTAAAACACCTTATAAGGCTTTGAGTTTAATGAAATGAGGTAACAAACACATATATTGCTGAACTGATACCTGACTCACAAAGCTTTTATGTTGAACAGCTTCTGTTGATTTAGAAACCCCTATTTCAGAAACTCTGGGAGAAGCCTATATTCCTAAGTGACCTGCTATGTTATAAAACAGCCAGAAGCCATATGAAAACTACACAATATGTAAAAGCTTCAGAGAGACATGCCGTGCCTCTACCCATAAGGGCTGATCATTAAGTATGGACATCAGCTTTTCCTTCTCCTGAAACAAAGGTGGGATGCCTGCCTTGGGACTGAGCCATGGTTTTTATACACCCCAGGCAATCAGTCACTTCATTTTACATCTACAGCACTCACCAGTGATGCTACTGAGTCTTCTTTACTGAGTATAATAAGTTTCATGCAAGTTCTCATGTATCTGGGGAACAATTCAAGCAGAATAAGTTATTTTAGCTGAAACTACAGCTGGCAGAGCCTGCTCCTTTGGCAAATCGCTTAAGTCCTTGTAACACAACAAAGCTTCATCTCCCTGCAGCACATTGCAGCAAGCCTTTCTTCGAGCAGCCATTTGATCCTTGAAGGGAATTTAGATTTTTGTTTACAGAAAAGCTCCAAATGTCAAGAACACAAAGCAATCTCATTACACTTGAACTGCAATTAGCAGACTTACTCTACACAAAGGTGTGAATGAAGGGTGTGCTTCTACAGCCTGCCAGTGCAGCATAAAATTACTGCTGATATCAAAATGAGATCTAGAAACACATCTTGGCAAATGGTCTGGGTAACACCACCTTTTAAGATAGGAATGTGGGTGGACCATCTGTGGTGTGCATGTGTAAATAAAATGAATAAAACCAGAGGATGCTTCCCAAAACTTATCCTGTTAAAAGAGAAGAAAATCATCACCCTCCAACCAGTCACCTTAAAGAGGAAAAGATCCTCAGTCAGATAGAGAAAACTCACAGTCAGAGGCCACTGAGCTTCTGTTTCCTGAGCCACCTGCTTTCAGGCAGGCTGCTGCATGCAGTGACCCACACCTCATGGGGTGCATGTGAGCTCATGAGTGCTGCCTCACCACCTCAAGGAGCAACATGAAGCCCCATGAGTTGAGAGCAGAACATGGATGCACCCCAGATGGGGCAGGGGGAGACTGCAACCCACACATGCTGGTAGAGTGTGTGTGTGTGTTTCTGTGTACCTGTGAAAGAGATACTAGAACTTCTGGGGATTAGTTAAAGCTGTTTACCTGTAGGTGTTTAACAACATTAATTCTGTGTTCAGGGTTGTGATTTATCTATGACAGCACTAGTACTGAGCCCAGATGTGCAGTTTATTGACTACTGATTAATTTCATGTCACTATTAAACTGCTTTGATCCTAATTTTAAACTACGTGAACTGAATAGTACTTCACAGAACTAGCACATACATGGCTGTGATTCATCACTCACTGCTGTTTGTTTCTGTTATATTCCTAAGGATGAGGAAACTGATTTATAGCAGGTGTCAACAAGAGTTTCAAAATAAAGCTAGGGATTAAAGTGCTGTTTAACCAGCTGCAACATGCCATTGCTTAGAAAAGGTGGGGACAAACTCCAAAAACAACCTAGCTCTCATTGCAGATTTGCAGAGCACCAGTAGCACTGCATAGTGGAGCAACAGGGAGATGCTGAACACCTGCACTGAGGAATCATGTTCTGCCTTGGCAAGGACTGCAGCTGATTCAGACTCTGGTTCTCCAGCAGGGAATCACAACTTTGGTATAATCTAATTATCTCTCCATACATATATGTGTATTATTTCCATTTATAGCTATATTTGGCTGTGTCCATAGGCAGATTACTATAATTACATGTGGCCAGAAAAGAAACAGCAGCTTTGAACATTTTCACTTAATATGGAAAGTACTGGAAACTACAGAAATGCTATGACTGAATGAAAAGCTTGCCTTTCATTTATAAAAGCATGTGCCAGGGAAAACTTAATAATATACACCTAACATCATTTGGGAACCAAATTGAATATAATTAGAGGAATTATTTAAAACATTTCTTCTAGGAAAAGGTGTCAAATTCCTCATGAAGGTATTTTAATCACACAATTAAAACAGATTTTTACTCTATTAGCTTTCTCCCCTTTATTATTTTTTGCCTTAAAATATTTAACATCAGGAGCTAGCAAGCTACAATAGATGAGTTTCTTTGCAGAATTATATATACATGACTGAAAAAAAAAACCCAATATCAGAGGCACACCACTTCTTAGGCTGAGCTAAATTTAGCTTATTATGCTAAAATTAATTAAAATTAATTAGTTAAGCCACAGAATATTCTTCTGACAAGTATGTGAGATACCTTCATAATAAGGGACACTTACACAGGTTTCACCTGCTATGGTTAAAACCAAGAGACTTTGTGATGTTACTGCTCAGAAAACAGATAGATATGAGCTGTAAAACTTCCAGACACTCCAAGCTACTGAAATATTGCAACTGTAAACATACATCACAAGGAAAACAGCTTCCAGTGTAAGTCGAGTACATCCCTGTAATTCAGCCACTTTTCTGAGAGTAATGTTACTTGAAACTGTGCTAAGCTATGAGAGCCAAGATACATTATAGTCTTTTCCAGGTTCCTACCCATCTTTTGACTGAATTCTCCCTTATTAAACATGTCTCCCCATTCAGCAGAATGTCACAAATGCAGATGCAATAAACCCCGAGAATGATTTTTGGTTGTATCTGGTATTTAGGTGAGCTCCAGAGCAGCCAGGCAGGTGATGCAGCCTGGGGATGCACTAATGCAGGACCAGAACTCCCAGCTGTGGGAAATGCAGAGCCAGGGGTGGCTGCAGCTGTGGGACACATGCTGCAGAAGTGGGACACATTCCCAAATTATGGGAAGCATAATGGTTTCAGAGGATACCACGTGCACTGAGCTGGCTTTAGCATGGCGGTATAGAAGTGCTGCAGTTTCACTCATTTCCCTTTTGCATGCTCTCGGTTAAAAGCCACAACTCCACTGCACAATCTGATGTCAAAAATGTCATACAGATGATGCTGAGTGGAGCCAGAGGATGAAGCCAGACATTTATGCTCAAGCTTTAACCAATATAAACTGCATTAAGAAATTCAGTTTATACTTAATTGCATCTTTTAAAATAAGCTGTTGTAACTATTGCACTAACCTACAGTGAATTCAGATGCTGTTGGATGTCTTGGCAACCTTGATATAAATTCATTTTCTGCTTATTTCAAAAGGCTGTATCCAAAAGAAACACTGCATCAAACATATTTTTAAGACTTTCCCCAGCATGTGCTTTGACATCTAGGCAGTTTTTACAAGTCAGAGTGGTTGAGAAGCTTAAGCCACAGACCTGATGCTGCTGCATCTGACAGATACACCACTTGGAGAAAATGAGTTTCCTGTCTTATGACAGCTGAACAGAACATCTGAGCTGCTTGGCTTCATGCTCCCTATAAGTACACTTGCATTCTTGCATTGACCTAAATTACACCAATTATCTGTGAGCATGCCACTGTATTAACTGCCCCTGCATTCCCCACCACAGCATTGGCAGCTTACTTCTATCACATCTAATAATGATTTAGCAGCCTGAGAAACAGCTCTCAGATGGCAAGCACAGCCTGGCTGCAGAAGAGGTCTGTTTACTCGCAATTGCACATTCTGGTACCAGTGTGTTAAAGTCAAATGAGGTTCACAAAGGTGTAGAAAGATTTCTTTCCTCACAGGAATATTATAGGTTGGCATGACCACATGGTGCCACCAACCTGACTGTGTTAGATGTCCCACGAAGACAATGCTGAATATGACATACTGGAAACTACAGTAAGCAACGCACCTAATAGTTGTGCTCATACCTGCATCTTTCTCTGTCCTGAGATCCCTCTAATACACTGAGCATTCAGATACAGCTGCTGAAATGCAATCCGTTGTTTCCCAGCACTAGTAGTAAAAACTATGCAGCCAGAGCCAGGCATAACTTGTCCACATCACAAGCAGTAGCTGCAGAAGACAAAATCTGAATATGCAGATAAAAAAGTGTTCTAGTTTAAAGAGAAAAAAAAAAAAAAAAAGGAAGAGAAAGAAAAAGCAAGCAGATTGCAGGTAACATCACGTTCTCAAACATCTCAAGAGATGCTAGCAGACTTGAAATACAACTTTCTGACACACCACTGTACTGTGCAGTTTGGAATCACAGGCGTCTTGTAAGCAACTGAAAAAACTGGCAACTATAAGATTCATTACTCGAAATAGTTTCAGTTTTCAGTTCCAGTTTTGTTTGCCTGTATGACGGAACACATCCAAGCTCAGACATGCTATGATATGAAAATCCTGCTAGTAAATAGATAATCACAACAAAAGTCTGTCCCAGAGGGAGACTGTTTAACATTGACTCATTAACTGTTTTGAAATCTTGTCAAGGAAGACTTGATGTCACTTTAAAAAAGCCCAAACAAAACAAAAGAGAAATCAAAACAGGTAAGTTAACCAGCCTCCCTCAAAACATGGAGTTACCTGCTGTCAGAGGCCTGTGGCTAGGATAAAGTTAAAGCTTTTACCACCGCTAGCATTTGGCCAATATATGACACATTTTAGTTTTCTATCTACTAGCTAGGTAAGATTTAAGCTTTGTGTATGAGCCTTCCACATACAAACCCCAACATAACCCGTTCACACCACAACAGAGACTTGTCTTCTACAGGATGGTCTGTTTGTGCCTCTAACTTCCCTCAGGAACAGCACGCTCACACTGCTATGAGCTTGTTTGTTTGTGCCTCTATCAGCACACACAGCACAGAGCTACTCACAAGGAAACTTGGCGGAGGCTCACAAAATACACAACTTAACAATCAAGGGCCTTGTTGAGCTGGACCTTTTATTGAACACAACTCCAGCTCTTGTCTCCCCTCTGTGTTTATAAGGCTTACCAAGTATATAAACTATTGCTCTTAAATTATGAGGACCCACATTTACGAGAGCAATTATCCTTTGTTTGTTTAGAAAGGCTATTTGTCTTTCTCCTGTCTTTTAAATGCCTCCCTAACTTCTTTGTCCAAAACAAAGCAAAATGTTTGGATTTTTATTTGAGGGTGGGCTCCATCTGAGGCTCATTTAATGAGAGGAAATCTCTACCATAACTATTGGATGGGTGGAGGAGCAGGAGGAAAAGATCAAGTCTTGACTCAGTTCAAATGAAAGCTGGGCAAGGAAATTGTTTGGAATAACAGATAAAAGTTTTTGGTTATATACCTCCAGAAAATTCATCACAACGTTGGGCTGGTTTTGCTTCCAAAAATATTGCAGCATCATAGTACATGTCAGTTAATGAGTGCCTCCCTGCCACTGTGTACTAAGGCAGGGTAGGGTTTAAATGCTTTACTGGCCCTTATACAGTCTGTTCAGATGAGATGCAACATAAAAACTCACTGCTGGGGGTTTAAAAAGACCATGCTATACCTAGAGAATGGATTAAATTATAACTTTGAAAAGAACAAAATATATCTTTGTAACATTGCTTTATTCAGAACTAATACTGCCAACATAAAACACATCTGAGGTCTGCAAGCAAATACACTTGGCTGTCTGGTTGCACTTCCCAGTGAGCTGTCAAGTACCAAGCATAGATGGATTTCCTTTAACGGTTTCAGAAAAATGATCTTACATATCAGTTCTGTCATTCCTGCAATTCCAGCAAGACTTTAAGACCTGAACAGTCCTGCGGCCTTCAGCCAATTGGCTATTTACCATGAGGACTGCTGTTCTTCCTTCCTCTCCAGAATTTGCATCACACACCCACTGTTACACAAGGCAACACCCAGACTGAGCTTTTGAAACCATCTATTAATAAAAAGAAAGCTTAGTTGCCTGGAAAGCCACAGCAGCTGTAGGGAAAGGAAACAGAAAAGTGATGAAGCTCCCGCTTTCCTCAGCCACATGCCTCCTCACTGTCAGATATGATTGAAACTGTGCTTTAATATGGGGTGCCCTGGGTCAGAGAAACTCTCCATCATACTTGAAGTATGAAACTTGGTGGTTTCATACTTCAGTATGGTCCCTTCTGAAAAAAGGGAATGGGACTGACCTAGAGTACCTGACCTTTATCTTGGGGGTAAAGTGCTGCTGAACTGTGTCAACAAAAGGGAACACAGTGATAGCGGGTGCAAGGAAAGCCTGTTGGTGCACAGAGGCATTGCACAACCACCAGTCACTGGAGGGCAGAACAGAAATGCAGTGTGGAAAAAGCCTTCCAGGAAAGTGGCAGCTGTTTTGTTCAACAAAGCCTCTTGAGAAGATACTTCAGAAGTGAAAAGCATTTTCTAAATTAGGCAATTCTTAATTATATGACAGGGAAAATTCACTCCTTTGAGTAAAATTTGGTGACTGCTTTGCTCTCCGTGCAGCAGTCACCCACATCTCAGGGACATTTATTCATTGAAATACAAAGTTTATGATGTAGAAAGAGAAAAGCACCACTCACAGGCTGAAAATGCATTTTGCTCTTTGTAAGCCAAGGTCATTGACACTCCCTATTATAGTTCCCATGTCCAAATAGGATTAGCAGACATCCTGTAGGGGAACTTCATGACATTTGTCAAGTTACTGTAAAGGAACTTATCTTTCATGATGCATGATGCGTTACAGTCTCAACAAGGCATCTCTGAAATAAAATCACAAGTTCCCCTTCTTGTAGAACCCGCTTTCAAGGTTAAGTAAATACAGCTATCTTTTGTAGAAATATGAAGTATTACACAATCATAGAACTGTTTACGTTGGAAAAGACCTTTCAGATCCTCAGGTCCAACTGTTAACCCAGCCCTACCAAGTGCACCACTAAACCATGTCCCTAAATGCCACACTTACACGTCTTTTCAAAACCTCCAGGGATGGTGACTCCACCACTTCCCTGTGCAGCCTGTTCCAATGCCTGAACACCCTCTCAGTGAAGAAATTTTTCCTAATATCCACACCAAACCTCCCCTGATGCAGCTTGAGGCCATTACGTCTTGTTCTATTGTTATTTCACAGGTGAGACTGATCCCCACCTAACTACAGCCTCCTTTCAGGTAGCTGTATAGAGTGGTTAAGGTCTCCCTGAGCCTCCTTTCCTCCAGGCTAAATAACCCCAGCTCCCTTGGCCACTCCTCATGGACTTGTTCTCTTAATTAATCATGAAAAACATAAAGATGAGATCATACAAGAGCTAAATGCCATTCTACTTTCCAGAAGCAGACTTTCTACTCCCCAATCCTCTACTTTTTTTTTTCTTTTATACCATCAACAACTGGTTTTTATGGAGTAACTTTACGCCATGTCCTAAATATGAATTTTATAGAAAGCTTTTGCTGTAAAAGAGTTGTCTGGTTTGATTAATAGCCATCTTGAACAGGAAATACTTTCATAATGTTGAATACATCTTGGACACAGGTCTGGCTCACAGTAGGTCTTTTGTGCTGCAGAGACTAACCTGGAACTGTTCCCACTGATACTGCTTTAAACAATCCTGCTGAGCTGCAGAGTATGGATACCAGCATCTCCTTCTGCTAAACCCAGGACAAGGTTTTAACCTATCCAGCTGAAGAGGGGAATTTACTGAAGTTCCATCAGCTACAGGCAAAAACAAGAAGCTGCCCATTTACTGAACTGTGTAAACTGGCCTTTCAGTCAGAAAGCCTCTCACCCCATCACACAGCTCAGATGGCCAAAATACAGAAAATCTAGGGTACTTGTAGCTGACAAACAAAACATCTGCAGATGGCAACCTCAACTAAAAATAAAAGTACTACAAGTGGATATAGTCCACTTGAGTTTCCAGGAGATGCTCTATTAATGTCTACCTGAAAGGTCCTGAAAGAAATGGACAGCCAAAAAGAAAAGTGGGAAGATCTCAAAGATGAACTATTTATTTACAAGAAAAGGAAACAAAGTAAAAGTTACAAGTTGCTTCTTATATGGCCATTCTGGACATTAAAAGAAGGATCTTGACAGTTTATGTTCATAACTAATCTAGAAAATGTGCTAATAAGAAAACAATGAATATGATTGTTGATACATTAAACTGTTCAAGTAGGTAAAGATGAGGGCTTACTCCAAAGAACTGCAGGAAAGTCTTAATCACAGTCTGTTGATTGGACATTACATTGTCATATAATTTAATTTAGATATGAATGAAATTCATCTGGATAACTTTCAGGCATACACACATAAATAGACAATTTTCCATACAAGTGAAGTATTTTGAGCTGACCATTACTAAGACCATTACTAAGTAAGAACTTTGGATTGCAATAGACAGTTACACACTGTAATTCCAAGCAAACATCATCTCAAACAAAAAAAAATAAGCAAAAGAAAGCAAAAGGAAAACTCTCAAGAAGGAATAAAGAAAGGAAAAAACAATCATCATCACAGAGCAAGTCAAGTATGGTGTGCAGTTCTGGTCCTCTCCTCTCAAAACACTTCAGTATAAGCAGAAGCAGGTCAGAGGATGAGGCTGAGAACAAGCAAAAATAAGGAACAGCTTCTGCTTGAAAAAGTTGGAAAAAGAGACAACTGAAAAAGAATCTGATGAAGATCTGTACAGTCACAAGGGGCACTAAAAACTTATTCTCTTGCACTAGAGAGCAGAGGAGACAAACCAAACTAACCATTGACAGGTTCAAAACAAATGGATGCGAGATGGTAACTATCTCTAGTTGGTGGATGGCAGCATTTGCAGAGCAAGACCTACCAGCTCTCCTCCTACCCTATTCAGAATGATTATGCTTCTTGCTCCACTCCACCACTGTTTTAAATCTCACTCCTTCTCCCACATGGCTTTTTAAATCCTGTAAGAATGTCATATAAGCACTTCTAATAAATATAGGATGGAAAACACATTACACTGCAAAGTGTTAAGAGTTGCTGCTTCTTCAATATAGAGTATTGCAAACATGATTAAAACTGATGAGTGTTCTCAAGCCCTAAGGCTGACTGGAAGGTGTAATTAAATGTCTCTTTTTATAAGAACAGCTGGAGCCAAATGGTTGTGAAAAACTGTCAAAGGCCATAAGTCAAGAAAGTAAGCTGTGAACTGGGTCAAGAAAAGGTTAAGTTGTAAACAGGCAATCTGGCACTGAGGACTAAAAAATTAATGTGCAGTCAATTGCTTAAGTGAGTAAATATTAGCTTCCTAATAAACATGTCTGAAGGTAAGGGAAAGGAAAAACACAGCAGGAAATGGGCATTTTCTGACAACAGCACAAAAGTAAGGTAGACCCTGGGCAACACACACAAAACCACATTTAACTCAAGACTGAAGTGTGCAGTGCATAAGCAAGCTCTGCAGCTTGCTAGTACCATAACTGCACTAGAGGCTCACTGAAGGTCAGAGAACTGGGAAAATAATTCTTAGACTAAGCTCTGTAAACAGCCCTCCCAGTACCTGTATGCTGGCCAATGGCTCAAGCTAGCATCACCTGAGCAAATTTTGAGTTCTGCAAAGTTGACAGAGTTTTCTCATCATATTTTTTTAGATTTCGGACAAAGACCATCTGCAAAAACTGCACAGGAGATGTGAGATCCCTGCCTGACCACCGGCAGTGTTATACAAGAACTCAGGTGGAAGAAAGGGAACTTTTATTTCCCCAGAAGCTCCTGCAAGACAAAAAGATCCAGAAAAAGGTTGGTACTTGACAGTACTTTTATTAAAATCTAGTCAAGGAAATTATGAACCAGATTTTACCAAAAAAACCCCATGCTCTACCCTCAGCCTGGAAACATTTTATTTGTCAGCAACAAGAAGGAAAGCAAAGCTAAAAGGTGTGTGGTCTAGAGTGTTGGACTGAAAGTCAAATAGCTGTATCTAACCAAAACCCTCCAAATAGTGCCATGCAAGCTCTTGGAGTTTGACTCTCCAAGAGTGTGTGCCTCTTAGCAGGAAGAGATGATGTTGTACAGCAGTTTTAGTCAGCATGCTTTTTATTAAAATATGTGTTTAAAGAGACATGCTTAGAGTTTCAGTTTTCAGCATCAGAAGTTTCACTATGCCTACAGAAATTAGGCATTTGTTGCATGCAAGCCTCTTCTGGTAGCTGGATGGAAAGTGCAATGCATTGTTAAGCAAATTGCATTTGATCCCATCTACATGAAAAGAAATTAAAAAAATATATAGGTTTTATTTAACAAGTCATACTATGCTAAATTACAGTCACATATATTAAAACCTGCAAATATGAAAGAATCAAGAGTTCAAGGCTGAGAACAAAGAATTTCAAATTGAAGTTGTTCTTCCTTTCTTAAATAAAAAGAAAAAACAGACTGAGAAGGAGAAACTTGCAAACTTACCAACAGCTCAAAATTCAGACACTGTTGTGTTGGTGTATGTGATTTTCAAAGAATTCAGACTCAATCTTTATGTGGTAGGCTAGAATTACTTAGAAATAGTTAATAAGTGGGGGGTTTATTTCCCACATGTGCATGAGACCCACTCAAAGTCAGTGTAAAACGTGTTTTAATCTGGATCTCAATATTTACACTTGCAACTTTTTCCAGATTTCTTAAGTTTATATTCACCCTGCAGAGCATCCTGAAAGCATTGCCTATACAAAAAAGTGGCAAAACCATTGCCATTTTCAGTCTGATTTGAGATGACTACAAAGTTTTCCTGATTGTAGGCCTTCACTCTTATGCAGAAAGTTTGATCTCCATAAAAATGTAATAAGGAAAAAAGGACCCTAACATATAACCACCTTAACCCAGCCAGACCAGCATTTAACTTTTCACATATTTTACTTAAACAAAATGTAAGTGACTCTAGGGAAAGCAATGTTAATAAACATGATCATATAAACTGTACGGTGAAAATTCAATTTTACCTTTAATAGCATCTCTCAAACAGTAAACTTTATTATAAGACCAATAACTCTGACTCAGATCCTAGCACCAAAATCAGGTGTTTCATTTTCAATCAGTTTGTCCAATTTCTTCTTGGAATATTTCATGCCCTAAATAAGATAAAAATGCCAATGAAAGTGTCAGATTCTGCTGGAAACTGGACCAATGCCTTCACTCTCCTTGTTTCCAGGAAAGATTTTCTTGACCAAGAAAAGCATTCCTCCTTGGTTACTTCAATATTCCATATCTGAGAAGCAGAGATAACTACAAGAGGAGAAAGACTAGTATTTGTCCAGAAAATAATTCTGAAACTTGGGTTAGTAGCAATTTCAGAGTCACTGTATACTGAGATGATAATTTATCCCAAATTCTGTCTAACAACAAGAAAAGAATGGTGGCACAAGCTGATCATAGGTCTCTGTATTTGCTTGTTCAGTTTAAATTTCTATAATATGCTACATTGTACTCCTACGCACTATCATCCTCTTGCACTTATTCCTAATCTTTCCATTTGAAGTTTCCAGAAATGCTCTAGGGCATATTGACTCTGCCCTCATCACAGCATTTGCAGAGCTCAAATGTGCACAGCCTGGATTTTCTCATAAGTCTACTTTCTGTTTTAAGACACTATTGTTCTTTACATGCAAACATATAATTTCTTTCTCAAGCCATAATGTCTTTAGCATATTTAAAGGCAACTCCACAAACTTTATATGCTAGTTTAGTGCATCATTAACTTTTTCAGGGATGCTATTTACATCTCTTTCCCAAGAACACATGGAAGAGTTCTTGCCTATTTGGAAATTCTGTGTGGAGCCAAGCTTTCCAAGCTTAGTGCAAGTGCTCAGGTCTTTTGGGAGCCACCAGTTCCGAATGCTCATTTTCAGTGAATACACCCAGACTTACAATTGCTGAAGCTTCTACAATAGGGCATAGGAAAGAGAATGATGACACAAGATGCAAGCCTAATCTGCTCTATCACTGTAACATTTCCAGCAGACCAAAAAGAAGTAATCTTGACTTTCCACTGCAACTTTGTGTGGCTGAAGAGTAAAACCCATCAATTTATGGTCCAAAAGTGCAGTTTGAAGCAAACTTTGCTGTACAAGCAAAAAGAACACCCTTGCCCCTGCAGGGTAGAGGCTGAGCATCAGCACTGTGTATAGAGCACAACGAGAGAGTTGCTTGGCTTCTGCATGGTTTAAATTTTGCCAAAGTACAGGAATTTTTGAAGGGTAATAAAAACTGTCATATGCAAGATTAATCTTCACAGTCCTATGGATTGTCATGAAATAGTGAAGGGCAAGAAACTTCCTGGGAGCATAACTTCATTATTACTGAACCTTCTGCTCTTTTGTCTCACTACTGGTTTTGATGATGTTGAAAAAGAGACCTATAGTCTGACACTGGTGAAGCTGCACTAAGGAGTCTGCCCTAAATTCAGGATCTATCCCATAGAAATTCTAATTTAACTTATTTTCAAAGATGTAGGTGGCTGTAAAATACATGCATTTTTTTTAATGTCATAAACCGATCCTTTCATGCACATTTCAGCCAGCTGTAGCAGCCATTGAAAATTTTTTGATGGCTCGTAATGAATATTGTACCTCTGAAGGGAAAAAAAAATGCAAAGCGACTGCATCTTCCTTCTCTAAATGCTACTGTAGTTCTAAAAACACACAAAACATACACACGAAGCAATGTATTGATGGGCTTATCTCTGAACTATACTGCACCATCAGTGGGCACAAACCAACCCTTTCCTGCTCTCTGGAAAGAAAACTATGACCAGTTCTTGAGAAATTCCTCCACTCTATTAGCTGAGGTTTCCAGCATTCCCAGTCATTTAGCAGGCTCACAGGTTTACACATTCTCTTACTATTACTCAGACTAGAGAAACTATGTGACAAGCTGAAGGAACTACAACAGCATTATTTTGCCACACATGGGAACAGAAAAGCTCTCCCAAATCGGGAGCATTAAGGAGATGAAAGCAATTATTCTTACAGGATGCAATTCTGCAGAATTTAATGCAAGCTCTGAGTAACAGACAAGGTAAAATGTTCCAAGGATTTCTCACTATTTGCAGAACACTTTTAGTTCAAGGGCAGGTTGTTTCTGCTCTCCTGGATGCTGCAAACCTGTCACACTATAGGATGGAGTTACCAGATAGATCTCTTCAGTGCCAAGCCAGACACAGGAGGTTTCACTGAGTTAATGTAACTCCATGTGGAGCTGCATCATTCACCCGATTGCCAAAATGCTCTAGTTGTAAGAGCACCCTACTGTGTCATGGCACTGCATGACTCCCACAGCTGAGTCTTGCCTCTCAGGAGTTTGTCTCTACCTCATATTTTGGGAAGGCAGCACCATGGTCTCTTCTCTTGCATGCCAAAAGAAATGGGTCATTGAACCCCAGGTGAGACATTTTGTGCTGCAGCCAAAATGAGTCCAGTTTTAAAAGGCCAAAGCAGCCCTTTGAATCTCCATAGCATCTCATATACTGGAGAGTTTTCTGCCTGGGGTCACAATGAAACCCAGTTTGCTGCAGAGACATGATCTGCAACTCTGCTGTCATAAGCTTATGCAAGGTGTGACAGCCACCATGCCTTCACCACTGGTGAGGCATGTTGCAGTTGGGATATATGTGACAGGAATGCAAAAGGATGAAAGACCAGACCCACAAATCCACTACTTGAAGAGGCCTACGGAGACCTGACTTCATGACAATGAAACTGTAACGTGAAGGTACTTACAGACATCTGGCAAAGGATTTCCAGTGCTTAACCTTTGCTTTCAAGAACAGAATATCCAGACATTGGGAAAAAGATGAAGGTATAGGTTCTGAATCACTCTCAGCATTCTGAACCACTCTTTCATACACTTTCATATGTAAGGTGTATAAAATAATATACTTTTGTACATTTGTTCTTAAGCAAATGTATTTTAAATGAATAGTATAGAACTATTGCAAACTATCAACAGGGAGAAATGCCTAATTATTCATGCTGTTGCCATATGACTAGTCCAGACACTATCCTTGTAACTCACAGATGAATTCAACTATCTAGTGAGTTTAGATGACTGTTAGAATCAGCCATTTATGCTACCTTTTTTTTTAATCTTTATAAAGTCTTCTCCCCTCATGCTTCCTTCTCATTTTAGTACAAAATATGCTCCTATGTTGAATGAGACTGCAAAGAAAATTACATGGTTTGCAACAATACTCAAATTATATTAATAAATTTTAAATTCTGTTTCTTGAAACATGGTAAAGTCCCAATTGCTTCAGTAGAATTAGAAGAGAAAATGTGTACAGAAAGATAAGAGCAAAATGCTTAAATCCAGTCTTATTCAGCAAGCACATGTTCTACACTGGCCCATGGATTCTAGTGTAAAGCTTCACATTATTTCCAAATAATTGTTACCTCCCTACAGATGGTTCCATTGCATGAACTTTTTAGATTGGACACATAAGCAAATAACAGAGACACATTTATTTAATGCTGTAACTGAAGCCAGGCATATATTCAGTACAAAACTTACCCAAAGATCAAGGATTACCAAATACCTTAGTCAAAGTAATGAGAAAATGAGGCAAAATGTTGTGAGCCACAGGAGACTGTGAAACTAGACCTGAAGGCTCCCACACTCCAAGGCACAGGATGTACCAATCTTCATCTTATCACAGACTCTTCCAGTTCTGAGGGGAACTTTGAGACATCAAATCACATTTTATGCTCCTACTGCCTGGGTAGCTCACCAGCCTTTCTTAAAGATGCTCTAGAATAAAGCAGTACCCTTTGCAGCACCCTATTTAAGCAGTTACAGTTTCTTGTTTGATACTGTTAAGAAGGTCCTGTTGTATCTGCTCTCCTTGCAAAGTTTCTCTTGACCATTACAACCAACTAAAGATGTGCATAATTAGCTAAATAATATAATGGTATAAAACAATATAATAACAACATTCTGTCCATAGCAGAGGTGAGATTGTTTTTTCAACAACAGTTTTTCAACTCCATAATACAGTAATACTATATCAGTCAAATTAATTCAGAAGACATTATCATAGAATGATAGAATAGTTAGGGTTGGAAAGGACCTTAAGATCATCTAGTTC
>JBAFWW010004180.1:25170-35690 GCA_036873685.1 Agapornis canus
GAGGGGGGTTGAGTGAGTGAATGAGCTGCCTGGTTGGGTTTAAACCACGACAATATTTAACATTAAATGCAACTTAACTGGCTTACAGAAAAAAGGTTAAAAGCACTGTAACAACCAATGTAATTTTTCATTTAACAACTTCTTTAAGCATACAAGTTTTTTAGTCATGTGGATAACTGTTTCTAAAACCACAGGAACAAAGTGGTTTCAATCCTTCATTTTAAGAACAAAGGCAGTGTAATCTAGTCAATAAATATCTGATGATGTAGTTTAATGACATGTGAAAAAGGGCCTCAGAACAGCCTGGGGAGCATGTGCTAGCGAAAGCAAAGATTCCCATGTTCCTGTGGAGGAATAAAAACCATGCCAGGCCACTAAGAGCCACTTGCAAAAATTAAGTCTTTAACAGCGGAGATCAGGTAGCAGAATATCCTAAATTCCAGAATCTACATTAGGGAAAAAAAAAGGTTTCTGATAAGTTGCTACAGAGAAAAAAATAAAATAAAAAATAAATAAAAACCCAAGCAAGGCAAGGAGCACAAATGCACAATAATCTCAGAGACCTTTGCCTCCAATAGTGAATGAAAATGGGTGTGTGGGAAAAAAAAGTTATTGCTAGCTTGATACATATAGTGGTATTTGCAGGCTCTATTTCACATATTATGTAACGGTTCAAACAATAATATTTGCGTAGGGAATGACTGCCTGTACCTGAAATAAACTGCTACTGCTTAATTGCAGCGTTTTACTACCATCTGCCTCTCCTCTCCATGTTAAATATTTAAAGGACATCCAGGGAAAGCTTAGAAAGGTTTTTGATACAGAAAAATTACTCCCTCTAATAGGCATTAAAACCTGCACAATAAAATTACCCCAATTTTAAAACTATTTGATGTATTTTTATTTACTTTTTTAATGTTAGCCACAAGAGGGAGTCAATAGCACCGGAATGCCACTATCACCTCTCCTACCCACCCATTAAACCAAGCTGTGGAGTGAAAAACAGCAGTTTAAATAAAACACATTCTCGAGCTCCAAGTGGGATATTTTTATACGCATTTCAGGAAAATTAGGACCATTAGCTAAAGTGTAAATGCAAAGCTTCAGTTTCTTTGCATGTGAATTCAGATTCACTTCTTTGTACGTGAGCTTGAAGGTGAGAAGCATATATACAGTGCATAACAGAATGATCCAGACATCACAGAAGGAACTCGCAGCAAAGTTTCAGGGCACCACAGCCTTCAGGAGTGGTACTACCAGTTTGCTGTTTAAGCTGAATTACCCAGCTTTCAGCCTACACAACCTCTTACAGTGACAAGCAAGACGCATGCCCTACAGCCAGTCCCCTAGCTGTGTACCTGGTACAAAAGTAAAGTACTTCTGCTCCGTCCCCTGCAGTGTAAAAGCTGTGCATGCCTGAAAGAGCATGACCAGGCAAGCCCGCAGGCCCCGAACAGGGGACCATCAGCAGTCACACTTGCAGGCTTCTCTGGCACAAGGGGAAATTCTTTTTCTTAGGCTGCATGGAGAGCACAGAACTTCTGTAAAAAAGCAGCCTGGCACACCTCAGAAAGCTTTACCGTCCACACTCTGTCCACACCTTCATAATGTGAGCAACCTGGAAGCAGACTACACACTGCAGGTCTGGCATTCACTTCTAGAAATAGCAATGTCTTACAAGAAATGAAAAAAAAATTACTGAAGGGTCTGAATGAAAATCAGCTCTGTTCTTTTTCCTGAAGGCAAGGCCAGGACAGCAGTGCTTGGCTATTAGCCTCTATCACCTATTTTTCTTGTAGTTTTTTGCTTTACACATCAATCCTAATCATATGTAAATGGCCTTGTAAAAATAATTCTAAGCTTCACTAAGCAGAATTTACTTTGGTGGAGACCTGATTCATGTTGGAAATAGTACCAAGCAAAGCAGATTTAGCATTTTTTTCTCTTAATAATTTGCCTACATAAAAAAGGTTATTCTGTCCATTCCTACAGTTTCATAGAAGCCCTTAAATACTGAGAACCAGATCAGAAATACCAGCTTCTATTTCAGTGATTTTTCATGTCTTACGCTTTGCTTTTCAGATACACTCTGCACCACAATATTTGTGGGAGGTTGAAAACTGCCATTCTCATTATGAAGAATATTTATATTCATCTGGTAAAACAAACTACTTTCCCAGGATGTTTTGTAATCACGCTTCATTTCCACATTCTGCATTTCCATACAGATGTTCATTTTGTGCTGTGAGTCTCCAAATGACTACTACTGACACAAGCGCTGAAGATGAGCTTGCTTCAAATGTACCAAAAAAAAACCCCAAGCAAGCAAAGAAACTGAGCACAAACTCACACACAAACAAAAAAATTTGCTGAGAGTTTCTGCTGGCCAAGACAATAAAACAATTTTAGCACTAATAATGTCACAGCACCCAAAATAATTCTCGACATAATTGGTACTTTGAATTGTCTACTATTGCATTGTACTTTGAATTGTCTGGTGGTTTATGATATGGAATGGTTTCCAGTCCAGATTTTACTGAAAGACTGCTTTCATAATCATGATTTTTGCTGTTGTGAAACTTCCTAAGTTCTCCCAGCTACAGTGCAGCTACAATAGAAGCTATTAAAAAGTAAAGATTTATCAGTCATTACAAAGAACTTGACACAAAAGATTTTCTCTCCTCACAGGCAGCCACACAACATAGCCCATAATGTGTCTAGAAGGCTAGTGAAGAGAACCACTGTGTACCCACATAAGAGTTACAATGGCATTTATAAATCCCGTGACATCCTGTTCACACAGAAGACCAAACATGTATGAGGCAAGTGGGGGCAGCATCCTTCCCACCTGTATTTTCCACACTAGGCTTGTTTCAGCTTTGATTAGCCTTTGAACAAGAAACAGGCTGTCAGCACTAAAAAGGTTCACCTATATCACCTGAGTTTAGTCGTTCTGGGAATGAATTTACCTACCATTAATGCATTCCTGACACTTAAAGATGAAGACTACAAGAAACGCTACCAAATCTTACACTTAATGACATCAAACATTCCACTACCTCAGCTAGGAGAAACCTTTCCCCAGATCACATACTAAGCATACATACAGGGCACATTATTCCCCTCTTTCCTCAGACCCACCAGAAGCATGCCAAGACTGGGGATAAAGGAGGACTCTGTGCTGGAGACAGAAAATCCCTTTTCTCATGTGCCTGGCTAGTTCACTCCACTCATATAGTCAGAGTTATGGCTCCAAGAAGTGTTCCCCTCTCATGTCCCATGGCACTGGAGGACACATACTGCAAAAGAGAGCATTCCCAGTGTGAAGGTCAACTCATTGTTCTTGGCTGGAAAATGTGCCCTTAGTTCTCTCTCCTGTTTGCCTTGTGCTCTGAAATAATGCCGCCAAAGGCCAGATAAAGACTACAATTACAGAGATCTTTTGTGCCACATAGAAGATTAGCGATGAGCACTGCCCTGTTCTTCACAGACCCAATGTAATGCTCAGTCAAGGTGAGAGGGCCTTGTAAGGTACAATGTAGGAAGCAGGCCACTCATTTTAGCTGTACCACTCACTCGGAGCTTAATGCAACTTAGAATTTTTGCCTGGCTAAAAAGCTGAAACCACGTAAAACCGTCAAGTTTTACATGTTTCCATACACAGAGAATAAACTGACCTAGATTTTCTCATTCTTAGATTCCCTCACGGTTCTGGCCAGGTTTTCAGAGGGTTGCTAACCTTGGCTGAGTTAAAGGTTTATAATGAAACACTAAAAACCAAGTACGTTTGAGCTGGTTTGGATTTTATTATGAATGTTTTGGATGGCTGTAATGTTAGAGTCAATTCAGACATTCTGGGTACTTTTCATCCAAAAAAATTGCTGCTTGCAAAAAAAAAATCCCATGTTTACAATAAATTAAAATCAATCATTATTTTGGGCCTGATTCTCCACTGCACCATTCCAGCGTAGCATCTGGTTTAAGACTAGGCTCCTGCACTTGCAGTGAACATAACTTGGGTTTATATCCTCTTACTCACTACAATAATGAAAAGAAAACATTTGTGGAAAAATTTACTTGCAACTTCAAAAGAATCAGAAGCATGGAGTGACAGACACAAGGGTGATGAGTAAAGAAATAAAATACTCAGGGAAAAGTCAGACAAAAATAACTCTGGGAATCCAAAATGTATCAGAAGTAGTGAAAGAGTCTACAGTTTAAAAGACAGTTTCTTCAAGCTTGTGAGATGACTCACCACCTTGAGATAGATAGGAAGATACGTTATTAAGCTAAAGCTCAAGGTAATGGCTTCTCATTTAGCTGAGAGCTTCATCCTCAAAAAGTTTAAGCAACATACCCCAACTGCCAACACACAGCTCTGGAAGAAGTTGAAAGAAACTTACCTGAGGTACTGGTGATGCAAAGCATCACTTTTAACATGCGGCTACAGCAGAAAGGGCCCACCTCAGAGGGCTCAGAGTAATTTAGGCATTAATAATATGAAGATAAATGAAAACTATTGTAAAGACATACAACTGGCTAAGTAGTGAAGCAAGTATTTTCAACACCTGAAGTTTTTTCGCACTTTGCTTGATAGGCTCCCAGGTTCTGTCAGTATGCAGTGTAGACTGATTTTTGCCCTTTGATTGGAACAGTGATTTCAGGTAAAGATGCAGTAGGACAGAGAGAGGAAAGAGGCAAAAAAAAAAAAATGGGAGTTCTTCAGGTATCAGACCATGCATATGCTGCCTTCAAAGCCTTCTTGCAGTTACTCTAATTGTTCTTTCTAAAGTAAATTTCTTTCTCCTAAAGAAAAACCTAAACAAATTCTTCCATGTTTAAGTCCCCTAAAATGAGGTTGCAAGAAGTGGTTCCACAGCAGGAACAAAATATTCTGCACTATACTAATACTGTGCATACCTTAACAATAGACAGAATGTTCAGCAATGTCTGTTTTCACTTACAAAGAGGGACAGAGTAATTCTTAGTTAATTTTGTCTGCACTTTATTGAAATAGTTATGAAAAGAGGAAGAAAAAGCATCCTTCAAACTTTGCCAATATCCAAACAAAACAAACAGCAGCAGGGTTTTGTTTTCACTTAAGCTTCATTATACTTCATATATAGAGAATTAGTGCAACTTAAAACTGGTTTGTATTTAAACCCATGTGTATGACAAGAGTGGCCAACATGCTCATTTGCGAGTGGAAAAGTCTTATTGCTGCCATTATTTCCTAGTGTAATGTGTTTTCATATGTTCTGGGAATCTTTTTCCTAAAACAAAAGTAGACCTTAACAAATTAGCAGACCTGAACTGAAAGCCCCGTCAAGAAATTTGAACTTTAGGGAGTTTGCAACTGGCTTTACGATTCTATGGCTAATGTTTCTCTACTACGATAACTGACCTTGAGTAACACTGGCAAGAGAACACCAGTCACACACAGTGTTGATTTGGAACAGAACAGGCTAAACAACCTTGGCAGGGCTTTTGCAACACTCTGAAAAACAAAGAGGCAGCCAGAAGCAAGCTATGTTTTCACCAAGTCAGTAGAGGTTACTCATCTGCAAGCTCTTTCTATTCCTTCATGCTGGTTGTGCAGTTTGGCAGCTGAGTCATGTTCTCTTTAATATGCGTTACGGCCCACTGCAGGCAACCAATGTATACAGCCTTAATGACAATCAGCAAGAGAAAACAACTGAATTTAGCAAAATGCACCAACTGTAGGTATCTTGGATAAAAACAACCCCCAGCCAAAATGTGACTGGTGTGTTCTACAATGCATTCATGATGGCATGGAACTTTTCTAGAAAACATACACTCAGGGACAGAGATTATCTGTCCCTGAGTGGGAATTCAAGGTGTCCAGTCATTTACAGGTAATCTGTTCAGCACTTCAAATAAGCAAGCTTAAAAAGAATTAGCATTATATGAAGCAGCTAACTAATGCATGTTAAACTTCAAACAATTCATGAAGAAAATGCATGTTGAAACACTATGCTTTACTTCCTTGTTACCTGCTTTACTTGCATCCTCATTCCAGTTTTACACTGCCCAGAGGAAGATGCTAAAGAGTAAGGTGAATGAAAGGGCAATTAGGTTTCCAATTAGCAAATGGAGTAACAAGATTTCCTACTGAAGTGGAAAATTTAGGAGAGCTCTCCTAAGTCAGCTTTCTATACAGTGTATATTAACAATTACTCAAGAACATTTAAGACAAAATCAGCCAAGAAGCATCTGTAAAGCAAACATGGCCTCAGGTAATCTAACTTCGCAAGGAATCACAGGACAGCTTACAACAGTTTAACTTGAAATTCCTCAGTGGTATTTCTGCCATAAATTCATTGTTTAGCCATCCAACTTATATTAGATCTCTCTTCCCATAGTTCTCATGCCAATTTGCCAAGCAAGCAAAATATTCCTTTATCTTTCTCCACTCTCTGCCCATCTTTCCACTAAAAGTTGGACAGGAGAGAGCATAGCAAACAAACATGGCAGGCAACACATGTGACGCTAGTCATCACTCCCTGCTTGTAACACAAGTTGTGAACATGAGCCAGTAACCTGAAGGCAAAAGGCTCTATGTTTCATCAACACTCCTACAGTACCTGCTTCCTGCCTCATTGATGGATTTAAAAAGAGCAACAACAGCAATCTGGGAAGAACCTTCTACAGGCAGAGTGACCATGAATTTTCCACTACACGCATACAGATATGATACAAAGTGGACGGATATCAGAATAGACGGGAATGGGGCAAACCACAAAACTGAATTAAAAATTGTCAGAACCTTCCACAAGGCTTTTTAGAGATGGGAATAAACTTGTGATGGAAAAAATAAAAATAAAAAATATAACTAGAAGGGGTCTTACAGGACTATTAGAAGCAGAATGCTGCTGAAAAATATTGCTTAAGAGCCCTGGCACTTAAAATAAAACATTGAAAACAAGGACAAAACCATCACTTTCAAGACACTTATAAACCCTTAAGATAAAATAAACTGCAACTGAAGATATATGCAGGTGACATTCTCTAGGAGATAGCATGCATGCATTATTACAGTCCATAAACATTTGGAAAAAGCAATTTGGTCTCATCTGTTCCGGTTCCCCAAACAGAAAAACTTATCTTCTCAAGCCAAGATTAATGAATAAAGAATGTTTTCAGCCTAATAGGTCAAATGTAAACAGGTTTAAAGTTAAACCATTCCCATTATGTTAGAAATTACCCTATCCACATGACTGTTCACACTCATCTTCCTCTTCTGGAAAAGGAAGTCCAGATCTGATTCCAAGTTTCCTGCCCTAAGTTTTCTTTCTACCCAAAACAATTACTGATTAACTGAGTACATGCAATCAGCTTACTCCAGAGCTTTAGTAACATTCAGTCATATCACTGTGAATGAAAAAGTAGTTGATGGTTTTCTGTTGCTCGGAGAGCCATACGTAGCAAGATTCTCCTTCTTGGGAACTGAATGACGACTCTGCTATTAGTACTGTTATGGCCCTACTTCTGCTGCTCCTTTGCCATTTCAGTCCCCTATACAATTCTGCAGTTTCACCAAGGATTGGGTAAAAGCTGTCTTGCCTGAAGGTCCTCAAAAAAAGAAAGATAAAATCCATCATTATGAGAGGGATTTCACAAGAAAATTTACAGACCCGAACAATTGTAAAGACAAGCTGGGGTTTTGATTATATTTCAGCCAGAACCTTTCTCTCTGTAGCTTCTGATTTTGTAGAGCCTCATATACACAAACCTGGGTCATACTACATCTACTAGACGTTCAAAGTCTGCAAATTTCATGGCCACTGAGCTCATTGAACAGCACAAGCAGCGAGGTGTCAAATCACTTCTGAGAAGAATGAAGGGTATCAGATTTAGCCTGAATGTAAGGAACATTCAGTGTTTTGCTGGAAAAGGCACTCCCTTCCCCCATTATTAGCAAAATGGTATCACCTCACTTCTCAGCAAATTTGCTGGCTTCAGCATGCTTAGCTTCAAGAACGCAAGCTGTATGCACATATGCAAATATCCATTAAATCTAACATAACTTGAATAAGGTCTGATCGATTATAACTTCAGTGTTTTCAGAGGACTCGTGTTTCTAATCAAGATTTTACATTAGAGCTATCCTTTCATGCTACATATACACCAACAGACTTTCTTCACCCAAGAAGTTAAAAGCTTCCTAGAAACTATCTAGACCATCAAGCGAATTTGCACAATCCCATTTCAATAGCATGACAATATCAGAAGATGTTATATAACTGCTATATCTATGACTATGTCACTGAACATACCTTTTGCTATTGCTTAAAGTACTTTGGGGTAGTCAGTGCTACACAAGTATTGGAAACCGTCATTGGATTTGGGCAGTAGGACTTAGCTTCTGCTGCTGAGGTAACAACAGTAGAGCCAAGAACATGCTCACCTGCCAGCCAGTGTGACATCACACACTAGGGTTAATCCATCTTACTTGGGATGGCCAAAAGAGTCTGGCTCCATGTCACCTTTACTCTTCAATGAATTAATTGTTTGCAGCAATAAGATGTCCTCAGGACTGTTTTTTGCAAGCAAAACAAGCCCTGTTTTGTCAGCATCTGCTTACAGGTGAGTGCTCCAGCCTCTGAACATCTTTGGTGCTTCACTTGACTCCACTAGGCCAGTGTCTTTCCTGGACTTGGGAGTTCAAACCAAACACAGTATAGGAGGTTTGGCTACATGGGTGCCATATGGGGAGAAATTAGTACTTCCCTCACTTTGTGGACCACACTTTTGGTAATGCAGCCCATGCTGCTGTTGTATTGTATGTCTGCAGGGGGTAGAGGGAGCTTATGAATTAAGTGGTTACAATGCAAAGAACTTCTACTTCAGCAATAAATTAAATTTTCTAATCCAGTCCCTCATATACTTATCACACTTGAGAGCTTCCTGATGCCATTAAAAAAGACTTTAATAGATGAAAATCTATTAACTTTCATTTCTACCTATAACGGATGTTTCTATAGAAATACACTTCTATCATGTACACACAGCATTAGTTTCAGAACCTGAGCTCTTAGCAAACATTGCTTCAAACTGCAAAGAAAGGCTTCAGAGGCCTGGGCCTCCAGCAGCAGGAGCACATGAAAGGTATTTGTCTTTGTGGTTCTGAGGGCTATGAAACAGCAGAAAGACACTGCAAGAAAACAGCTTTCCCTGCAGAGTCCATCATCTTGGAGCAGTCAGCAACCACTCTTCTAACCTGTGAAATGGGTACAGTCACCTCTAAAGCTGTGGCACCACTGGAACAAATTATGGCTAATGTTTATTGTGCAGTGCTACATCTCTTGCACACCACAGAATGTGGTGGCTCAAAACTGTGCTGCCACAGAGCAACCTTGCTGAAAACCCACTGAATGTTAAGCACACACAATGTGCCTCTGCTGAGGCATTTAGCAGTGCCTTTTTTCCTGCAAGGGGTTCTTTCTGCCCTGGATACCGAGTAAGTCCCAGGAAACCATCCAGTCAACAGAATATTATTCTACTTCACACTAGGTTAAAAAAATATCTCTTCAAAGATGTTTTTCTGAAAACTGGCCTTACTCAATGAGCGACTGGATTTGGGTGCATGTCTTCTATGTCTCAGGCAAATACTTTTAGCAACTGAATTTCTGGACGTTGCAAACCCAGATGGTACCTCTGCTTCCCCAGACACATGTATTCCTATTAAAAAGTTTTGATTCCAGAAAGTCATCATTTTCCAAAGAAAAACAAAATCTTATCAGAAACATTCTCAGTGTCAATAGTCAGAATAGTGCCTTTGACATCATCTCTGAAAATATTAGGCTTTATCTTCCCTCATTAAATTTCAAATGATTAAAGGGAATGGAAAACCAAGACCCTGGTTCAGCAACACAAAGACATGCTCTCTGAATCAAGATGCTCAGCTTTATCTGCCGACATGCCTTTGAATTAAACTCTAGGATCAAGTACCATAACTTTGCATCCAAAAGTTTTATTGTTAAGCCCATCCAGAAGGCAAAAGGCATTTCTGTGCAAACCATCTGCTCTTCCTTGTCTCCAGTTCCACAATGTATTTCTGACAAGTCTTACTGATGAATTTTGATAGCATAGGCAATTAAACATATACAATGTGTGTCCATGCAGTTTTTTATTTTAAATATACATACATGCATACACACAGTTTAAAAATCCTCATTGAAAAACCAGGAAGAGGGGAAATTGTTTGAATCCATGCCTTTTAAAAACATTGTATGTTTCAGTGTGGAACTGGATTACACAGAAGACTTTGAATTCATTATGTTAGTCTGTGCCATGACAGATGTGGGGAAAACTATTTGCAAGCAGCTTAGTTACTCACTGCCTGCTATAAACATGATCTGTGCAATCACCTGACTTCCATGAAAATATTGATTGACAGAAAAGTTTAAAACTAAGAATTTAAGGAAAAAAAAAAAAAAAAAAAAAAATACTTAAAAAAGAAAAAAAATAAAAAAAAGAACAGACCTTCTAGGCTAATA